>JAYMTP010005139.1:0-13827 GCA_036897365.1 Geranium brycei
TGTTTAAAAATCGTTTTTCATTTTTAATTTTCTAAAAAACTTTTAAAAAAATAATATTAGAATCATTTTTTATTATTTATTTTATAAAAAAATATGTTTTGAGAAAAAAATTTAAAATGTTTTTTAATTTTTTAAATACATTGGCATTTTCGTCATTTTGACCAAAAACTAACAACGTTAGGGCTTAGTGAAACATTAGTATAGTCGGAGACTCCACCAAACACATTTTGTTTTTGAGGGAGGTAAGTGACATTTTCCCTATTTGAAAAAAACATTAATTAATATAAAATCTCATTATTATTTGAAGGGATAAGTTTAGATGACTACACCTAAAATAAGCTCTTTCTCATATAACTAGGCTTAGAATTATTTTTTCTCAACCCGGCTCCCCCATAATTACAGTTTTTTCACTTTGCCTCTTTTCGTTAGGTTTTATCCATTTTAAATAAATTTTAAGTTAAAAAGCCTAAAATGTCCTAACTTGTGTTTTAAAATTTTAAATATTGTCCTTTATTATTCATCTCTCCTTCCATCCTCTCTTCACCGATGCCACCGCCTACACTAATTCTATTAATTTCTCCAGTTATTTGGGTGTCATGATTACCTGAGTAGCAAACCCAACAAATTAAGAATGAAACCCTCAATTTATATGATGCATTTTAGTCTTATTAACCGTAAATTTTAAGAGAAATGGACAGAACCTAACGGAAAGGGGTAAAGTGAGAAAACTGTAATTTTAAAGAAGCCGCGCTGAGAAAACAAAATCTAAGTGTAGTTACGTGATAAACACCTGATTCTAAGTGTAGTCATCCGAAATTATTCATTTTTTAGTAACTTACATTTTTCTTCTCTTTAGTTTGACTCCTGAAAGTTTTTTGATCCAATCATATCAAAAGTTTTCGTTATGTTCAAATATTTTACCATCCCTAATATTTAAAATTTAGAAACATTTTTTCCGTCCCATCTTATCTTCATCGAATACGAGAAATTCTAATGGTAAATCATATGGATTTAAAGATGACAAAAATCACCGAACTCGTCAACATATGATATTCTCGATCTAAAATAGTAAGAAACAACGATCAATAAAGCCATCTTGTTTCTTTTTTAAGAGATTGTATTCGACGAAAACTTAGTATCTCCGATCTAATAAAATACGAAAATTACTAAATTAACCCCAAATCCACTCCACTATCATCTAAATTACTAGTTGAATAGTGAACAAACAAAAGGAATGGTTCTAGATGGTTCCAAAGAAGCACCAAAACCATCGGCCAATCCTGAGATCCAACGGCTCACATGCAACGCAAGTTTCAAGAGCAAATCATGGCCGTTCGTTTTTATCGTCATTCTTATATATCGATTTAAACCTAATCACATTTCAGTTCCACAGACGATTCCAAAGAGACGAGCGCTTCTTATCCTAAACCCGCTCTAAACCCTATCGCTTCTTCTCCGGTGACCTCTTCGATTTCGGTTTCGTTCTTTTGTTTTCATGGCTAATGTGTGTGTATGAACTGTTTCTGATGGTCTCTGCTGGAAATGTGTTTATTTTCTGTAATTGGGTTTGGCTTGAATTCAGTTTTTTTTTTGTTTTGAAATCTTGCTATGTTTGGATCTGTTTCATGATTGTAGTTTTTGTTTGTGTTTTCTGGGTATTTCACGTTAGAGATTGTGATTGTCTGCGAGTAATTGTTTCCCCAATTGTTTTGGTTTTGGGATGCTTATGATGAAAACAAGTGATTTGGATAGCTTTGGTTTTGAATTGATGTTCTTTACTTGTTATAAATTGTAATGTGGAATCATTGTTGTGTGAAAGTTTCGGTTTTGAACGAATTTGATGGTCATTGTGTGCTGAAAGTAATCGGATGTAGTTCAAGTTTGTTAATTTTAGCCCCATGAAAAATGGGTCCACGCCCCAGAATGACATGGCCCTGTTCTTCAAAGTTGGTTTCTGAACTAGTGATATGTTTTTATGTACCTTGTGTAACTTTAATGGTGTTTATGATGTTGTGGTCTTAAAGGATGGTTGATCGTTTCTGTGGAGATGATTCTCTCTTTTGAGATCATAATTTTTGCAGCCCTTTTTGTTCCTTTGCTTTTCTGTGGAATTCTTGATAGCACCTGACTTTGTAATTGTGTGTTATCAGTTGTCAAGGTATAAATGGCATCTTTCACTGCGATGTCGTCTGTTGGCTCCTTGGCTGCTCCTAGGACTGTATTGGATAAGAAGCTTGCTGCTTCTTCAAATAAGTTGTCGTCTTTTGCGTCCACGTCCTCAAGCTCGTTTGGCACGAGACAGAATGTGAGTCTGCGTAAAACCCGCATGCCTAAGATTAGTGCGGCTAAGGATTTGTATTTCAACAAAGATGGGTCTGCTATCAAGAGGCTCCAGGTGAGTATGAGGATTGGGTCTTGTTGATAATTCTCCCCTACTGTATTTAACTTCCTTTCTCATAGAAAAATTTATAACTTCCACCTTTGTTGCAGAACGGTGTAAACAAGCTCGCAGATCTAGTTGGTGTTACTCTAGGTCCAAAGGGCAGGAATGTAGTTTTGGAGAGCAAGTACGGATCTCCAAAAATTGTTAACGATGGTGTGACCGTGGCGAAAGAGGTAAGCTTGCCTATTCTGGTCATTGGACTAAATCAGTTTTATTATAAAACTGACAATTGATTATGAAGATAAATTATCTGGTGATATGTTACATATTCTATTTAGGATTTCCCCTGGAAAGACTAATTGCAAAATTGTAACCAATCGAGTTTTTAATTTAAGCAATCGCTATTCAGCTCTTGCAGGTTATGCATACCTATGGTTTTGTTTTTATAGTATTTGTAGTCTTTGACTTTGGTTGGGTATTTTTTTATCCTAGGTTGAATTGGAAGATCCGGTTGAGAACATTGGTGCCAAGTTAGTGAGACAAGCAGCAGCAAAGACCAATGACCTGGCAGGTGATGGAACAACAACATCTGTTGTTCTCGCACAAGGTCTTATTGCTGAAGGCGTTAAGGTGTGTGATCATTCAAGTGTTCTGGCTCTTCTTTGTGATTGTTTACCATGCCTCAGTCTACATAATTGAATTGGTTAATTGGTTTAGGTGGTGGCTGCCGGGGCAAACCCTGTCCTTATTACACGTGGGATAGAGAAGACGGTGAAAGCGTTGGTAGCTGAGCTTAAGTTAATGTCGAAAGAGGTAAGGAGGAAGTTATCTTCATTGCGTTCATTTAATTTTGGGGATGGATATGTGGTAATGATGATGAAGCATTCCACTGAGAATATGACCTGAGTTGAATGGAATGACAGGTTGAAGACGGTGAACTAGCAGATGTTGCAGCTGTCAGTGCAGGAAATAACAATGAAGTTGGATCCATGATAGCTGAAGCTATGAGTAAAGTTGGTCGGAAGGGTGTGGTGACCCTTGAGGAGGGGAAAAGTGCTGAAAATAACCTTTATGTTGTTGAAGGGATGCAATTCGAACGTGGGTACATCTCGCCTTACTTTGTCACCGACAGTGAGAAGATGACTGTTGAATTTGAGAACTGCAAGGTATTTGCTTATGCTATTTTATTTGACCTCTGCAACTTGATCCACGTCATTCCATGTTCTAATCAATGTTTGTAATTTATGCAGGTTCTTCTTGTTGACAAGAAAATTACAAATGCAAGGGATCTCATCTATGTTTTGGAAGACGCCATCAAAGGTGGATACCCGATTCTGATCATTGCTGAAGACATTGAGCAGGAAGCCTTGGCAACTCTAGTTGTGAACAAGCTCAGAGGAGCCCTAAAGATTGCTGCACTTAAAGCTCCTGGATTTGGGGAGCGCAAGAGCCAGTACCTTGATGATATTGCAATTCTAACTGGAGGTAATTTAAGTTCTAATGTCCTTTTGGGTTGTCTTTCACAGTTACACTGTGTCACGTTAACATTCACATGGTTAATTTTCATGGTCGGGGTTCATTTGTGTCAATGGTTTTCTTTTCAGCATTCGCCATTCCACTTCATTGATGTTGAGATATTATTTTCAATTTATGTGCAGGAACTGTGATCCGAGAAGAGATGGGACTCAGTGTAGACAAAGCCGATAAAGAGGTCCTCGGCCACGCTGCCAAGGTGGTGCTTACCAAGGATTCAACCACAATTGTTGGTGATGGCAGCACTCAGGAAGCTGTAAACAAGAAAGTTGCACAGATTAAAAACCTTATTGAGGTTTGAACGTTTGTCTCCCTGTGTGCATGGGTTACTGTTTGCAGTATCTACAAATTTGTGGATTAATTTATTGCTTTATTTTAATTATATGCAGATTGCAGAGCAAGACTATGAGAGAGAGAAACTCAATGAGAGGATCGCAAAACTCTCAGGTGGTGTTGCAGTGATACAGGTAACAATTATTCTGAACTTCTTTTTTATGGAATTTGGGGCATTTAGGAAAATATGTCATATGCATATGGGGTTTTTTGTTCCATCTAAAAGGTTGGAGCCCAAACTGAGACAGAGCTAAAGGAAAAGAAGCTGAGAGTTGAAGATGCTCTTAATGCAACCAAGGTAATATATCTATACCACATGTCTACTGTACTCTGTTTCTCACGTTTGCTTTGTCAACAGGCTCAATTGAACCTACGCACTTGAGAGAGACTAACAACTTGAATAATTTTCAGGCCGCTGTTGAAGAGGGTATTGTAGTTGGTGGTGGATGTGCTTTGCTCAGACTAGCATCAAAGGTAGATGCTATCAAAGAGAAGCTTGATAATGTTGAAGAAAAGGTAAAAAATCATATATATATATATATATATATATATATACATATATAAAGAATGAACTGTATGACGTCATTTTTTTCTATATACAAGTTTCTGAATTATGATCTTTTGGCTTGTATTATTTATTGCAGGTTGGAGCGGACATTGTTAAAAGATCTCTGAGCTATCCTCTGAAACTAATTGCAAAGAATGCAGGAGTTAATGGAAGTGTGGTCAGCGAGAAGGTAATCTCATCTTCTGTGATATGTATGTTATAATCCGCCTTGTTTTATCATCGGTGCCTGTGAATTTAATGTTATATCAATATTTATTTGTTTCAGGTTCTCTCAAATGACGACCCGAAATTTGGATACAATGCTGCAACCGGAAAGTATGAAGATTTAATGGCTGCTGGTATCATAGACCCAACCAAGGTCAGTTTCACCAATGACAGTGAATAGAATTCACTTTTTCTTATTGTTACCACTTGTCAAGTTTTGTGCAAGATCTACTTTTATGATCTCTTCTTTGAAATAAGAGTATCATTGGAAAATCTTGTTGCAACCTAGATTTTCTCTGAAACATATTGTATCAGTACATTGATGGGTTGTTTGGCTCTGAAGATTGTTATAGGAAATTAAGATATGGTAATATTTGATTTAATTCAGGTGGTGAGATGTTGCCTGGAGCATGCTGCTTCGGTAGCAAAAACGTTCTTGATGTCGGACTGTGTGGTGGTTGAGATCAAGGAGCCCGAGGCTGCTGCGCCTGCCGGCAACCCAATGGACAATTCAGGTTTGTTTGTAGCTATGTTGTTAAGGTGTTGCTTCTTATTATCATCTCTGTAAGTTGTCTAATGTAATTTTCCGCTCTCATTCTCAGGATATGGGTACTAGTAATCCCCTGCAGCGGTGGCTGGAAAATATCACTGGCAATGAAGATGATATTTATGAACACTATGGTTTTGTAGATTCGATTGCTAAGAAATAGTTTGAGTGAGGAAAAGTAGGGCATGGATATTCAATGTAAAAGAGTAATGATTTTGATCTTGAAATTTACAATAATGCCATTGTTCATTTGAATTGTGATAATTGAATTGCTCTCAGGTCTAATTGAAAGGTGTTATATATTATTATTCCTTTGCGAGGGTGCCAAATTTTGTGTCTTTATGCAAAATATGTGTAAAAAATGATGAAATTGTTCATAAAAATTTAAATTAAGAATTTTATAAATAATTTTAAATTCAAAAATTAGGGATAATAATCTCACTACCTACAGTTGAATTGATGAGAAGGAAGAGTAATTTTCCAATACATTATTTAATCAATCATCTAAAGTGAATTGACAATATTGCCCTTGCATCAAATGTATCTGGCTTTTATAATTATGAACTTTCATGCTATTCATCCTTGGAATATGTTCACAGTCGTTTGATTTTGTGGTGGTTCAATACATCCTTTCCCACAAATGGGTCAAAAAATAATTCAAACAAAGTTGTGTATCATCTGTTTTGAGTTTATTGCTGAGCCTTCAGGACCGGGAAGGCGATCACATCTCGTATACTGGCAGAGTTTGTCAGAAGCATCACGAGCCTGTCGATTCCAAGTCCCTGAGAAACGAAAGAAAGACTTAGGTAAGGAATATGAGATCAAGTGAGTAAAATGGACACGGAAAGGAAGGTCATCATACCATTCCTGAAGCCGGAGGCATCCCATACTCCAACGATGTCAGAAAATCATCGTCGAGAGTTACTTCATATGATTCATCTTCGTCAACCTTTGCTTTCTCTTCTGCATCGTCTCTTCCTGGGGCTGCGGCTGCCCTCTTTGCATTATGCTGCTTCACTTGATCTTCCAAGCGTTGCCTCTGCCGCCATTTCAGGTCAGTGAGAAATATATTGTAATGGTAAAAAATATTAATTAGCAAGTACATCAAAATAAACATGCATACACATAACTTCACATTCAATAAAATGTGACAACTCATGGGTTTTTATAAATTTTGTAAATTAAAAAAAAAGACTTGACCAGCAAATCCAGGTGTTTTCAAATAATAAATATTTTGTTGAACCTCGAAGAACATTGTAGTATAATCCAGATTTTCGTCAAGAGTTGAGGAAATGGAGCGATAAACAACTGGAGTTGGTACTATGCAAAAGTAGTATAATTAGCGAATCTAGTCATTGCTCACCTGATCCAAAGGATCTGTCAGTTCTGAAAATGCATTGGCCAGTTCACGGCCGCAGATGAAAAGTTCAAATCTCTCGGTCAAGCCCGCATGCCTGGTGAAGAATGGCCAGCGGATGACAATGAATATGTAGCATAAACTGATTTGCATATATTATTAGGTGCGGAAAATGACATTTTGATCACAATTAGAAGAGCTCAAGAGAACGGTCAAGCTTGCACGAAGCACACATTAATCTCAAACAAGATCTTTAAGCACAAATGGGAAATAAAATAAAATAAAAATTGAAATGTAATGTAATTATAATATGTTCATCGAATTAAAGATACCTTCGGTGTGGTTTGGCAAGTGGAGATATCTCAATAGGATAGTCCAACACAAATGTGGGTTGCACGAGCTTAGGTTCCACGGCAATCTCAAAAACCTGGGTCAATAATATGAAAAAATGTTCACAAATGTTGAAAGAGAATATAATGTGTAAGCACGCACTATGTCCACATCAAAAGGAAGTGTCAATTCAACCTTTACATTTTGCAATGCAAAAGGAATCAAACAAAAATTATGACCAAATATTTAAAATATGCAGGTGATCATGCATGCACATATAACACGAAAATATTAACCTCATTAACAAGGTGCCCAACAGATGGGCAGGCTTTAATGGAGAAATGGTCCTTGCTATCATGGCCAAATCCGAGCGTCTTCAGAGTGACTTCTTTAGCAACTTCAAGATCATTACCCAACTCCTTAAAATCAATCCCGGTGGCTTCTTTGACAAGATTGTGCATGGTTTCTCTCCTCCAAGGCCGCTCTAGGCATATTTCAACCCCCTGAAAGGATGTATTACAGCTGTTATTCACAATTGTTTCTTTCCCGTAACAACTTTAAGCATCTGAAGCGTCATCATTTTTCATGATTGCAGCGAAAACTGTCTAAGACTTGAGGAAACAAGAATGCCCAGCAAAAACATTATAATCAAAACTAAAATAACCATAATTATAGAAGTTCAAATAATTGATTAAAATGCAGTGCAGTGACTGAAGTTTTAACTTTTAACATTTTAAGATCCACTACAGTCCATGTTTCAAACACCAATGATTTCAGAACCCAATTTTCTTCCCAAATGCAAGATTTGAAAACTTGAAATAATTACAGAAAAAATATCCGACTTAAATCCACTTCAACATGAAGAAAGGTGCATCCCGTCAAATTTTTAAGTCCCATTAAAACTCCATTTATTTTTACTTTAGCAAACACAATGAAAGGATATTCTAATGCAGCATAAAAAGAAGCAAAAGTGCATATACCTGGTAATCAATAGTAAGGTTATCATGAACTGCAAGAGTACAGCGAATAACAATTTCCTCGGCCATGTTCATCATGCTTTGGTAGTCTGAATACGCCTCATACATCTAAAGATCACACTAATACAAATGCCAATTAGAATAGAAATGAAAACAGCGCACTCGTGATTTTGCAATAAAAACATAGCATCATGTACGAGGACCAGCCAAATGAAATTCAAAGAAGTAAATTACCTCTATGGTGGTAAACTCGGGATTATGACGAGTTGAAAGGCCCTCATTCCTGAATATACGGCCAATCTCGTAAACCTTCTCAAATCCCCCAACCTAACAGTCCATTAATGAATAGTAACTAAGACATCAGCAGGATAGATCATAGCTTTATTATAAAATAAGAAATCGAAAATGTGTCTCACCAGCATTCTCTTCAAATGAAGTTCAGTTGCAATTCTCAAATAAAGATCCCTTCCCAGAGAATTGTGATGTGTAATAAAAGGCCTAGCTTCTGCTCCACCGGCTGCACCCTAGATAAGTGAATCGATTAAAAACCAAGGGGAGATACTAATATTACTTGCAGAATATATAATATATGTTACATTTGTAGAGCGAGATATAGCTTTACCCAGTCATGCAAAAAACAGTTCAAGAAAAAAATCAGCAGTAATACTACAAATTTCTATTTAGGAAACAGCCCCAGACTATGTTCACGATGGGAAATTGATACTACTTTAACTAATTTGGTTAAAAATGATAATCATGCTCAAAAACAATTTCTTTATTACTCCGAGGATTAGCAATCTGTTGCAACAAAATGTTACTGCTGTAAGTTTTGTATGAAGGTATAAGTTGTTATTCATGCTACTATTGCTTCTAACAATATTAATATTTGTTTTTCTAGTATGTCATATTCATACATTTAACCACTGCAATAGATTTAGCTTTCTAATGAGACTGCACCAAACCACATCGAGAAAGATAAATTGAAAGACCCACATAGCTTCATGATAGACTACAAAAAGGACATGATAAGCCTATACTGACTATAGGTCAGCGAAAAGTAGCATATGATATGCTATGGTAGAAGTCTTCTCAAAGCAACACTTTTTGAGAAAATTAAATCGTGTCTTTCAAGCATCTTAAATAATACACCCAACTGTTGACACCAAGAAATGAATCAAATCCTAGTAGCCAACACTCACAGATTATCCTCAATGCCCATGTTGTTTTATGAATGATTAAGTTACTACAGTGCATTCCTAGAATTGAGTGCTTAGATGGTTTTACTAAACAACATATGCTAATTTGCAAAACAATGAAACTCCGGAGATAATAACAAACCTGAAGAACTGGAGTTTCAACTTCAATGAAACCTTGAGATTCCACAGTCTTGCGTATCTCTGATACGATCTACTCAAAGAAAATAAAATTTGAAGAGCAGTAAGTGATTAGAAATTTTGATTCCTTACGCATAAGAAAGAACATTATAATCCATACAGGACTTTCATGCGTTGACAGTACCATGAACTAATGTTGAAAGTATAGTACATTGTAACAAGCCCATTGTGTTCTTTCAACATGACACTATTCTATAATTTTCTTTTCTGGGTGTCAGAGTTGGGGTCCAGGAAGGAAAGAAAACCTACCTTCGCTCTATTCCGGAATACATCAGCTACTTCTGGATTGGCAATCATATCAACATACCTAAAAATGATAGAACTTTAGCACGTGAAGATTTAGAAGTACAAGAAAACAACAAGTTCCTTCATACTAGCAACTTAAGACTTATTGTGAGGCACTTTAAGAAATTCTGCTTTTAGTATAATATAAGATACTATTTTTTTCTCCAATTGTTAATGTCTCCAGAAAATCATCCCATTATCTGATGTTATAATCATATAATATATCACCTTTGTCGGTAGCGCTTCTCCACATCCGTTAGACCATGATACTTATCCGGCAGTGGGAGTAGAGATTTCGTAAGAATCGCAAAAGAGTTAACATAAACAGACAACTCCCCTGAAAAACAAAAGAGAACAGATGATCAAAACTTTAAATGGAGAAATGATAAAAACAAACTATATTATGATTCCTTCCTTCACGCATACATCTTCAACTTCCAAATTTTATGGAACAAAAAAAGAGAGAAGAAAGAATGCAAAGCATGTTCAGTGATACAATATTATTGTTTTTAGTTTCTATAAATATAGAATTCAATCAAATGCAACCTAAGTTAATCCAAGTTTCAAACTTTCTACCAACCAGGAAATAGCATTGTCATATATAATTAGCACCCTGTAACTCACCTTTCTCTGTTCGCTTTATTGAGCCACTTGCACCAAGTATATCGCCAATGTCAACAAGTGTCTTTAACTGCTCAAACAGATCACTTAAGAGCTTTTCCTTCGCACAGTAAAGCTGAAAAATAAGTAACTCCAAATAAGTTATTGGCAGACAATTCACGCATATGATGGAAGATCACACAAGTTGATACAAAACTAGTTATCAAGCAAATGAACAAACCTGTATTGTTCCCGAATCATCCCTTAGAGTCAAAAAGGCCAGTTTCCCAAACGCTCTTCGAGCCACAATTCTCCCCGATATAGATACCTGATCACTCTCAGTGTCTAACTCTTCACCACTCCCTAAATCCCTATATATATCTTGGAGCTGCTTGGCAGTATGAGTCCTGTCCCATTTGTAAGCGTAAGGTTCAAAGCCCTTGCTCCTCAATTCTTCTACCTATGAAAACAAGCACATTAACATTCTATTACACCAAAACACACCCATCTGCGAAAACACATCAAACTCACTAAAAAACACGAACTGGTCAGTACCGTTATCAATAACACAGTTGAACCCTACCAAGATATGTTCAATCTGTCTCTCCCAACACCACTCCTCTAAAATTACCAATTTGTGAATTATTTTTTTCCCAACCACCCTTTTCCTGGAAAATCAAAATGCTACTCCTACCAAAATTACAAACTGGTCAGTGCCATTATCAATAACACAGTTGAACCCTATCAAGATATGTTCAATCTGTCACTCCCAACACCACTCCTCTGAATATACCAATTTGTGAATTATTTTTCCAACTACCCTTTTCCTGTAAAATCAAAATGCTACTCCTACCAAAATTTCCCAAATTTGAGAACTAAACTCCACAATCTCAGAACTAAATCAGTGAATGGGTTGTATTGGGTACGATTGCATTACCTTTTTGAGGCGAATGGCGCGAACAGCTTCGCGGTCGGAGGTGGATGTGGAGGTGGAGAGGCGGCGGCTCCGGCCACCTGTCTTGGCGGGGGAGGCGGCGGCGGCGGCGCAGCAGCGGAGTAGCGAAGAAGAAGAGGCGCGTCTGGCGGCGGAGAAGTGAATGAAGTGCTTCAATGGCTGTGAAGATAAGGTCCAAACCCTCAGCGCCTCCATTTTTTTGCCCAACTCAGTCTCGTCTCTGTGAAGCTCTGTGTGCGTTTTGGGTATTTGTATATATATGGCACTCAGCGATTATCTGATAAGCAACTCCTATTTTCTTTTCTTTTCCTTTCCGAGAAAATTCTTAATTTGAAAATAAAAATACAAACTTTAAAAAAAAGTATTCATAAATTAATATCTGGGTCTGCGTCTGACTCTCCTTCCACTCCGACTCCGATCGCTCTTCGTCTTCCTCGGACGAGTGCGATGATTACTGCAGCTACCACTCCGATTGATTTGATGTTCGTCGCTGGGTTTTAAGGTACTGTGGCCTTCAGTGTCCATTTTTTGATCGAAGGTTCTTGTTTGGATTGTTGGGTTTTTGTTGATTTGGTTCACTAATTGATGGGTTTGTGTTAGTTTCGTCGATTGATTTGTGGGTTTTGATCAATGGGTCGATTTTTATGAAATTTTTATGAGTTAAGGTCTTTGAGCTGAAATTTGGTAGTATTTGACCATTTCTAATTTTGTTCAAGGTTATGTTTTCTGGTAAGGGGGTGTTTATGAGGATTGCTGATTACTTAATTGGAATTAGTTTTTTGAAGTTTTGCATTTGGAATGCTGGGCTTATTTTGATTTTGATTCACTGATTGATCTATTGATTAATGTGTTTTTGATCAATGAGTTGAATTTTTGTGTAATTCTTATGAATCGAGGTGTTTGAGCTGAAATTGAGTAGCACTTGATCAATGAGACGACTCCCACTCCGATTGATTTGATGTTCATTGCTGGATTTTCAGGTAATGTAGCCTTCAGAGTCCATTTGTTGCTTAAAGTTTCGTGTTTGGATTCTGGAATGTTGGGTTTTTGTTGATTTGATCGACTGATTGATGGGTTTCTGTTAATTTCATCGATCGATTAATGGGTTTTGATCAAGGGGTTGACTTTTTGTGAAGTTCTCATGAATCAGTGTCTTTGAGCTGAAACTGTCTAGTATTGGCAATTTATAATTTTGTTGAAGGTTCTTAGAGGTTGCTCGTACTATGATTACTGGTTGATGTATTGGAATTAGCTTCTTGGTATCAAATGTAGATTGGAGATGAGGAATGGTTTGGACATATTTACTTTTTCGTTGAAAATTCGGCTAAAGCTGATAATTCAAGTTTCAGAGTCACTGTCTGATGAAATTTTGTTTCCTCTTTGTAGGAATAATTCTGCATGATTACATATAGTTTCATTGGGTAGCCTCTTGCACATGTTCTTTAGTTTTCGGATTGGACAGAAGGGAACATGAGGAAATAGTTGTTATTCATGTGTAGGCTTCTTGGTCAGTCCCTCGGTTGTTCCATTGCTTGATGATGACAGTTTGATATAGTATAGAAGTATATCAAAATGAAGTATACGCTTTGTTGTAACTTGTGTGCTACTATTGTTCAGCAACGAACAATGTTAGATGCAATATGCGTATATGTGCGGATTGTATCAAAGCATGTGATTTCTTAGCGCAAGTTCTGTTAATTATGAAACGAGATCTTGAAACCGTGTCATTCGTGGATATGTCTATGATTTCTTAAGGGTGCTTCTTTTTTTCTGATATCTTCCAGTGGGTGTTGATCAGTAAAGACTTCTCGAGTAGGAACATCGACCATGGCGCTTCTGAAGTCATGCATTGATGCCAATACGTCTTAGAGTTCCCTAGTTGTATCAACTCTACTTCTGGTAAGTGAACTTATGTTTAAAAACTCATTGCAGCAGTTAATTTTGCATACTCAATTGTTTGCAGATTGTGTTCATCAAGCAGAGCCAATTTGATCAGTTTTATGTGCATTGAATTTTAAACATAATCAATTTGGTGAGCATGGCAATCATGCAATGCCAATCAACATCCTATTATCACATAATTGAAAATATCATTATGATAGTATCCATATGCCTTGAACTCGGTCAGGACCCACTGGAATTACTAATTAGCTAATAAGGTGGACTAGTTGACCGGTTAGTGAGTCCGGGTTCAGGGGCGAAGCGTGCGGGTTGGGGGCCGGGAAGCGTGAAGTAGCCTCTGACACGGTGGTATGATATGTTTGCTACTCGTCACGACAAAGGGATCGATGGAGCCGGGTAGGGGTGTAAACGAGCCGAGCCGAGCCTCAACTTGGCAAGGCTCGTCTCTGCCCGTGAAAA
>JAYMTP010005140.1:0-13824 GCA_036897365.1 Geranium brycei
ACAAGAAGTAAATTATCTGAAGAAAAAATCGGTTTGTGTACCTCGTGGGACGAACCGGTCTTGTTGAACGAACCGGGCGAGGAATTCCGAATCGTGTCACCCGAGTAGAGAGAACCAGATTGAACCGGAGTGTGAACCGGTTGGCGTGTGGAAGGACCGGCCTCATCAGCCGGACAGGTCAGCACAGCAAGCCGCATGCAAAACAAATGTATTTATGATAAGAAAAAAAATAGTAAATACATGATAACCATACAAGCCTGCATGCAAAACAAATGTATTTAAAATAAGTGCATTCTAATTTCACAAAATAACAGATATACCATTATTCGACAGTTAATTATTCTTTTCTCCAGCAATTGGTAATAATTCTTCCCTCCCACTCATGCAATCCCGTCGTAGGACAAAACAACAAGCTGTCTACTACCATCCTCTCGTACGTACCTTCATAAGAATACAAAACATTTCAAGCCAATTCCAAGTTGGATTATATAATTAAACGAGGAAATCTATTGTGTTTCAACAATAATTAAAGCACGGGCCAGAAATAAGGTGATAGCCACACTTTACGTGATAATGCAATCAATAAACAAGCATGTGACTGACTCCTAATTTTGCTATTAACAATTACAGACAACCTGTTACAGCACTTGCACTGATTTACTTCTTCTCTTCCCATTATATCTAGAGGAACTCCGGGATAGTTTCACTGAAGGTTGTCTATCAATTTTGAGGAGATATCACAGCAATCAAATAATTGTGACAGATCAAAAACAAGAACAACGTAACAAACAATCTATGTTTACTATAATGTCTGAATTGTGACATATCAGGAAAAACAGAACGCAACAAAAGATTTATGTCCACTAGCATGTTCCACCTGCCGTGAAAGGAAAAACAGGACCACAACATCTGTATTTATTTGAGTTTGTCAAATACTGGCATGAGTTGGAGCACAAAAACTCACGCCTTATCGTGTTTTGACATGGGATCTAAAATGCAATAGAGAATCACAAAATAAAATAAATTTCTTGGCAAGATTAGTCCCTAAAAGTTGTGGGAGGTTTCAAACTGGAAGCCTGAGTCATTACAAGTAGAAGTCACTCTTTATATTAATTCTTATGAGGTACTTGCTTATGCCACTAAGTTGATGTCTTCTCAAGAAAGATGATTGCAACAAACACATAACTCCAAAACACCCAAATGCCCGATGAGTCTTTCCATGTGCCTTGCTTGGTATCATAAGGAATAAATTCAGACCCTAGATAATATGTGCAGAAAATGTGGCCAGCGATGCCAAGCAGTTGTTTGTGTCATATCTGCCCGATTTTGGAAACCCTAAGATCCAGTCATTCCAGGATCAGTACAATTTGTCCTAAAATATATCCTAGTAACTATCTGTTGGACCACACCTCTGCTAAAATGTACAAGCACATGACACATACTGTCGAATATGCTTTGCATTAGTAGTGGGCCATGTTAGCTTTCAAGGAGAAAAACAGAAAGGATATTTAGGAACTATATGCTAACCCACAGATACAATTACGAACATTGCAGCATTAACTCTACTACGGATATGGGAATGTTATCTAGCTTATGTACACTAAGAAAATAAAAAAGGACAGATAAGCAGAAAAACTAATGGATTGTGTATCGTATTATATGATGAGGATTAATCATTCATACCTTCTTTGTCTTTGCTCCTTTGGAAATTATTTTCTTATCTTTTTTTCTTCTGTAGGAAACATTTGCCTGATGAAAAAGAATAAAACAAAAGTATAAACTCCATATATATTCAGCTTCTCTTCCCAAGACTATGCTGGAAGGTACAAAATAAGTGAGAATATATTGGCCATTCTAGTAAATGGTGGAATGGCTGAAATAAGACTCTGAAAGGTATTCAGTACATAAATCCACTTCATTAATTTGTTTTCCACTTTCCTGATAGACATCACATGTTCAAGTAGTGAGGTCCAGACTCCAGACCCACCCACATTATTTTGTCCACATGGAGTGAGGAGGAAATACCAAAGCAAATCTGACCCACAAATTCCTCATCTCCCATTCCTTCCCTCTCTAATTTTATATGAACATAAAAATTTATATATTTTTTACTGAATCCCACACATCCCCTGTTTGACCTGTTCACTATCTTATATGATATAAGTTTTAAAGCAACTTTTTTATCTCCAAAGTGATTTGCACATTGTTTTCATATAGCACACTCCAGTTATACCCTTTTGCTGCCTTTCCTGAGAGCCAAAAGGCAAAATATTCTTTTGGTCTGAGGGATACCCAAAAAAACATCTCTTCTTGGGTCTGCAGAACTTCCTGCAATTTTGCATTGACACTCATTGGAAGGTGGGGGCTAGTGGGTATTGGTATTGGGTCCCTTTCCATTTTCTTCTGTTTCCTTTTGGTTTCACAGAATATACTGTCTGCCTTCTTCTGCAAAATCCAAGAGAATAACTATTTTATTGCAAAAAGGATTAGAACAGTAATGATATTTGATTTCCTTTTTTTTTCTCTCTCAATGAATATCCTCCTAAATTCTCTTCAGTTTCCCAGAAAAATACTCTGTAACTGCAGAGCACAAACTTGAAAGTTGAAACTAGACCTACCCTCTCTTTGGCCTCTAGTTAGAAGAAAGGTGTTTAGCTTAGTTGTTTGATAAGTTCTTATTTCATTACTTTGGAGAAGTTGAAAGGGATCAATGGCAGGTGAGGGCCGGAGTTTAAGCATCTAATATGTAGGGGAGTGAAAATGTCTGCAAAGCTTATATACAACACATTGGCAGACAAAAAAGCAGAACTGCACAAGCAGATTAGTTGCATGAATGGTTTCTTTCAGATTTTTGACCGCCACCATTTCCTTACTGGTCGACCTGTCAAGGGACAGAAAATGCTTCCTCCAGTTCCTGGTATATCATCTATCATGCCTCTCAATTCATTCAGCGCATATTTTATTTAGAAGTTGCTCGGTCATGGTTCTCTAAGAGGTTCTAATGATGTATGCTTTGCTCACAAGTTTCACTTGTTCTCTTAACACAAGTCCTTAATATAGGGTCATTCTAAATTACGTTTCATGATGATAAAGCCCTTGTAAAGTAGAATAAAGAATGAAAATATAGTTGTTTATGTCACACGATATGCTCCTACCTGTCCTTACATATTGCTGATAAAAAAAATATAATCCTACCTTCCCTCTTATATGTGTTCTTAAGTTTAATATGCAAAAAAATAATTGCATATGAATTACCAGATATTTCTACATGAGTATTTTGCGTCTTTTTTCTTGTAGAATCTACCATATAGCTTGCTTGTTAGCCAAATCTAGCTAAATCTTTTACTATACTTGTACGAAGATTTTCATTTTATATATAGTTAAACATTCTGCAGGTCAAAGTGGCAACCAAGGTGTAGAACTCAGCAGTGCATCAGAGAAATCTACGGTAAGGATTTGAACGTAACAAAATGAAGCATTTTAGCCCAAGTATTTAAGTATGAGCTACTTACAATTGCAGGAGAGAAGTGTGAAGGTAACACAAGACAAGCATAGAGTCTCCACTGAATCATCCAGAACTTCCTTCTCATCTTCCTCTTGTTCATCTAGTTTCTCATCTCTTGAGTGCAATAGAATAACTCAGTTAGATACATCTTCCTATGGCCAAAACAATTCTTCTCGCGATTTCCTTGAGACCCAACCAAAGCCACAGGCCCCTGATCTGCGGGATTTTGTCGAAAGCTCGGTCTACAGAGAAGCTCATGCGTTATCAGTCAAAACTGTGGCCAAAGAGGAAACACAAGGCCACATGTTCAAGCACATAGATTCACCAAGGCCTTCGCAGCAGACAAAATCCGTACCTTGGAACTCTAAGGAAGAGAAGGATCGTTCCAGGCTCTTGTCAACAAGGGATGCTCCTCGGTTCTCCTTTGATGGAAGGGGATCGTGTGATACATTTAAATCCCTAAAGATCAAGGACCTCCCGGGATTATCATTGGACAGCAGAGAAAACACCAATAGAGTTACCACCCGTGAAATGAAATCCAACTATTTTGTACGTGATCAGCAGATGGAAAACATGAACTCTGGCACAATCCCAACCCAACCGCAAGAAATGAGATGTCACAATCGGGCATCTAGTGTTGTAGCCAAGCTAATGGGACTCGAAACTTTTCCAGCTGAAACAGAAAGCATAAAGAATCAAACAAGCTTTTTCAAAGCCTGCCCAGGAGAAGATGACAGCAAGCAAAATCACATACCACAAAATTCTTACATCCCAACCCAAATGCGAATGCGAAATGCTGATTCCGTCACCAAGTCCGCCTCAAGTTCAAAGTTGCCAACAGAACCAGCTCCATGGAAGCAGACAGAAGAGAGACGAGTGCCAGGCCTTAACCTTCAGGAAGCTGATACAGATTCTTCAAATTCCTCTGCTTCTGTCTACTGTGAAATAGAGAAAAGGTTGGCAGACATTAAGTTCAAAAAATCTGGAAAGGACCTTAGTGCTCTGAAAAGGGTACTTGAAGCAATGCAGAAGACAAGAAAAGATAATCTTGCATGTCAGACGGGCAGTATTGAACAGAGCCCAAAATTATCAAACCAGAGAAACCTGCAAAATTCTAAATCCACAATTGTGATAATGAAACCAACCACACTTACAGACAGAGCAAATAGTATATCAGATGAGAAGACGTTTACAAATAGCAGAAAGGGATCAGTTGGCAAATATCCAACCAAAGATTTAACTGACAAAGGCAATACTTCAAGTTGTAGCCTTCATTCCATTGGTTTAAATACCAGATCCCGAACTCCAATATCAGTGCGAACTTCAAAAGCGGCCACACAGGTTATAAGAGAGAGCACCAGCAGCTCAGGTAAGAGCTCAGGAACTGTGAGCCCAAGATTGCAACAGAAGAGAAATGGACTCGAGAAGAAATCTTGTACGACAACCCCGTCATCAGATTTAAGTAGGAATGGAAGGCAGCTCAGCAGGCAACCTATAGAATCAGGATCCCTGGGTAGAAAACTGAAACCAAGGCATCCCAATTCACAGCATGACAACAACCAGTCAAAGAGAACTAGTAGCAGCATGATAGGTTTGATAAACCACGGTGAAGCCATTCCTCAGCAATCTGAGAACAGCACTAGCTCAGTCTCGCATATTGAATTGGAAACAGACGCCACTAGCACCAGTGGATCCGACAAAAACAACATTATATTCCTCGAGCACTATGGCCAGAAACAGAAGGTGAGAGTTCTTGCTCTAATTTTCCATATTAAGGTCTTAGCTTTCTGTCTAATAACACACTTCTTTCACTCATTCAGAGTCTGGACGTGAAGTTCATGGCAAACAGAGATGTGGCAAAACCTACTGTTGTCACTTTAGAACAACCAAGCCATATCTCTGTCCTCGATTCGACACTCTACAGAGATGAATCAACATCTCCTTTGAAGAAAATAGCAACTCCTTTTAAAGGTAAAGTCTTACAACTTGTTCATCTACATCTAGCGTAGGAACTCCAATAAACTGATTCAAATCCCATCACTGAACAGTTACATAATTCCTCAATGCATTCCCAGTGGACTACTTTGAAACCATGTGTACAAGTGATTGAATTAATTGTTTTCAAACACCAAGAGAAAATAGCTTCAGGATGTCTACCCAAATCTATAGCAATTTTAAGTAAACATCTTAGAACATTTAATTAATGCTTGACAAGGTATAGAATACTGCAAAGCCAACCTGAACTGGACATTGCAGCGAAACTTATCTATCACAATGAGATGGGAGGTATACACCCATTGTGCGACCCATTGGTATTTCACCAAATCTCAGTTGATATCACTGTAGCCTGATAAGAACATGTACAGAAAAACAGTTACCCGTGTAATAACATGAGAAAACTACCATACCGGAAGTTCGATGCACCTTAACATTCTAGGGTACAGAAATAGTAAGAGAAACTTAAGAGTTTTCTCATAGCTATTTTCCATTGAAGGTTATTTGCATTTTTTTACCTAATTGGATTGTCTATCGACATCTTCTGCAGATGATGAGGCTCTAAATTCTGACGAGGCTAGATGGGCTTTAGTGGGCATTAATCATCAGCTGCAAACCAGAATATCCAATCTCAGCTCTAAGAGTAATCATAAGAATACGGAAATTATTGAGCATCGTGTTTCAATTGATGGATTAGATGAAGCCATCATCAACGATATCACAGTGCCATGTGAGCAATCAAATCAAGACCACAGATACATCTCTACAATAGTGTTAGCATCAGGTCTCCTGAGAAATCTCAACTGTGGTATGTCAACCGTCCCATGCCATTCATCAGGCCACCCGATCAACCCTAGCATGTTCGATGCAGTTGAACAAACCATGGCAAACATACGGATCTCAAATGATGATCGTAGAAGCAGAAATACTCCAAACAAAAAAGCAGTTGAGAAAATCCAGAGAAAGCTCATATTTGATGTTGTCAATGAGATCCTGCGGCACAAGTTAGTGTTAGAGAGTTGCTCTAAACAGTGGTTTTCACCAAATAAACCGGCAGGAGGAAAATTCAAATGTAAGCAGCTGATGGCAGAACTATTATTTGAGATAGATACACTACAAAGAAACAATGCAGGTTGCCTCTCAGATGATGGTTTGGCAAGAATCTCATGGGGGGATATGATGCACCAATCAGTAAATTGGTTCTATACAAGTGAGAATGCAGAACTAGTATTAGGCATTGAAAGGTTGATCTTTAAAGACTTAATTAGTGAGGTTGTAAAGAGTGAAACGGCTAATCTGCAAACCCGCTCTGGTGGATGTTGCAGACAAATGTTTTGCTAATAGTATGAGTGAAGTTATTGCCCAAGAAATTCAGTCACTTGGTAGTCTTTCTTATGATAGGGTGATTTCTATACTTGTGTACATTGTTTTAGTGTAGAAAACATAATACGTACTAGTTGAGAATTCAGATAGTTTGCTGCATGTAAATATATCAGAAACCTAAACATACATGTATACAGAAGTGATTGTATATATGACTGCTCACTAGCTACTATCATGTCTTTTCAATATGTTTTTATATCAGTAATAACAGGTGTGAGGATTGGAACCAATGACCTCATGTTCATTAGTTATGACTACCCACAACCCTTGGTTTCTTTTCAAATTGTTCACTCAAGCTATTCTTCACTGGCTTGATGCAAGAGATCTCAAAAATAAATTTTTCTCTAACATTAAAATACAAATCTCCCATTGCTATCGATGGATCGTATATCCAATTTATATACCCACCATTTATGGAGCCACACAAATGACAATTATCAGCTCAACTAAGCATGTCACACGACTCATACCAAATATATGGAAAACACCTACTGACATGATCCTTCATGATGAGAATCCTAACTTAACAAATTTCCTTCTATGCACATGTTATTTCAGTATATAGAGACAACATCTTCAAACCACTGGACGGAACAAAAAATGTAACCAGAATACACCCCAGATCGAGGGCATTCCGCTAACCATAAATAAGTCACTAATAAGAGAGCTGCTAGAATCACTACTAGCATATTAACAACTAAGCCGGGTAATTTTGATCAAATTTTCTGCTCAACTATATCTTGGAAGTGCAGCCAAGAAAAGCACTGGATTTATAAGATGCAGCTAATGGGGAACATACCATGAAAAATGTTTGTTGATAGCTTTTACATTACACAAATGCTGATCACTTCTTCTAACTCTTAATTCCCTGAAATAATAGGGAGAGGATGTGTAGGGCTAAAAGAATGTAGGGAGAAAAGGGGATACAGACTTCAAAAAAGATACTGGCAAACGAAATGGTACACTTTCACCCACTTGACATCTCATATAGATAAATAATAAATGCATTTCAGAAGAGAGAAAGCATGCAAATTTGACTCCAAGGATACAGCTCACAATTAATTATTCAAACGTGAAAGAGAAGAAATGCGGTAAAAATATACCCTAAAAACATTGGATGGCAGATAAATCTATTAACTTTATGGAACCCTATTAACTTTTTAGAACCAGGAGCATAACTATGGCAGAGAACTAACTTTTAGAAATACTCCTACTCCTAGTTTAATTCTTATATTTTCTTTTCCTAATTATTTTTCTTTATTTTTTCCTATTATTAGTTGCTTCTATTCTATTTGTTTCCTATTTAGTGTAGAACTATCCCTATACAAATGAATCTCTATTTGCAATTCGTAAACTCAAATCATCTATCAATAATATATTTCTTATTTCAGCACTAACAAAACATAAACTCATTGCAGAACTGAACACAGAAACTGGCATGGCCCAAACACAGCTCAAAAAATTAACTGTTGTTTCTGAAAACAAAAATTCATTTCGTAGAGGGATTTGCAGGAAAAAACATCAAGGACATGGAAAATCCAAACTCAAATATCACTGAGATACTTATCTTTTGTGTTAAATTCAACAACTAATCATAAATAACCAAAGACAAGACCAAAGAGCAGAAAACCTTAATTGCAGTTCTTGCATCCAGGGTTTAAGGATAAAGTTATATAAGCAATTCTTCCATATCTACTGAACATAGATGCAAGAAAGCTATGGTAGATGGCAGTGGGAGAAGATGTCATTATAGGGATGATATGCACTCTCAACAATAAGTTTAGGCCACAGAAACTGATTTGGATCTTGAGATGAAATATCCATTGTACGTGTTGAATTTCTAAAATATATTGGTATTCTTATGAATGACTTCATTATGAATTACAATAGGAGGTTCCTTTATACAGGGAACAATAGGAAATAAATGAAATAGGTAAACATAAAACTAATAGGAAACCTTAATATTAATTAACAATTATAACAGTAAGGATCCTTGCCAAAATTTAAAGCATCATATTCAGTCCTCTAACTGTCTGAAAATCGTGGAGGGCATGAAAAAGTAGCATTCACCACTTACGGGAGCAACAAATTTTCAGAATCAAGAGTCTTGCAAAGGTAGTTGAAAACTCAAAAAACTGAAGTCATATGCAGATAATAGAATAGGTTGTGAATTAAAAAAATCGAGAGTAGCTGAATGGTTCAACCCTGTCTTCATTAGCTGGCATAAAAATAAATGACAATACTAGTAAAACTAATAAACAATGCATTACCAAAAATAACTTAGAAGGGTAAAATGAAGCTGAAATAATTTAAGATTTTGCAATAGTTCAATAAAAATTAGTCAACTATCCACCCGAAAAATACGATTTTTTTCTTCTAAAAGTATACTTATTTAAAGTGTCTTTCCTCCATATCTTGGTAAATTCTTCATACTCGCAGGAGAACTAATCCATGTTAAAGAGAATAGTCGGTTCACAGTTAGCAAACTCAATTGAAGAAAGTGGTTTATCATGTTATTAAAAAAAACAACTTAGATGGTGAAAGGCATGAGCAGATTTTGTAATTACAAGATTATAGAGAAAGAGACTGGCAGCTCAACCTCAAACAAAACATATTGACTGACATAGGTTGTATGTATTAACTGCTTAAGAACTTGTAACTTAAGCAATTATATTTAAGTAGTAACTAGTAAACTGATAAAAAGAGGAGTAGCAAGTTGCACCAGAAGAAGATCAAATACTCAAAGTTTGCACTACACTACAACCAAGTATTTTCTTGAATCAAACGACAGATATATACATAATGCCATAAAATTTACCCTCACCAAACACTAAAACAACTAATCCCCTGTGTTTCAAATTCATCCACCAACATTATATATATCCATGAACCATTCACTGGGCAGTTTCCCATCCGGTTATTAATAATATACTTATCATGATATTTTTCAATTTCTTTGTCCTACTACCTCATTTGAGTTTCCACAAAAATTTGATATTTTTTCAATTATATACCCTCCTTGTCCCATAATACTGCCTCATATGACTTTCTACAAAAATTAAGGATTTAAGTTATCCAACGTGCTTCACACTCAAGTTATAATTAACTTAAACAGGAATTTCATTGGCACATATACCTGGTATAAGTAACTAAAATGGAAAGTGGACACTTACCATGGGACATCCATTCTGTGCATGTAGAACACCTATTTTGAGACGGCCAGACAGGGGATATAGCTTTTCTATGTATTGGAAAAAAAGTTTAAAATAAACCAAAGGTGAAACGCTCATTAGATGCATAGAGAATAATATTACAACTTCATAACAAAGAAACAAGAATTTCAATTAATCGGAAAGAATTGTTCAGAGGCAAGGGTCTATCATGACAACTAACTTTCACATACCTCCAAAACTTGTTTAAGTGGGAACACTTCCCTCTAAAGTTTTATGTAGAGAGCATAAGCCCTGTGAGTTTGCTTCTGTTGCTATTTCCCTAAGAAATTATACAATTCCTACTCAAACAAACCTATTTTACGACTGAGCCAATTCTTCCAGGTTCTCCATAGATTCCTTCAAGAAGTATTTCTTCCCTTTTCTTCTCATCCTTCGTAAACCAATGGGAGATATCTCCAACAACCCTGTTTTGAAGGCTTCCAGCAAAAGCGGCATTTAGAGTCTTCTTGCCAATCCCAAATTTGAATTGCACAGCAGGCCTCTGGTTCAAAAGAGCAGTCTTCTTTCCATCAGGATCATATGAACTTCTCTTCGTGACATCAATAGCTGGGTCATATGTCTCCAGCAGTAAAACTGGACAATCTGTACCTTGGTTTTCAGCAGTTGGACCTTCTTCAGTTGTTTCATTTAAGAACTTAGCAGGAAGAACAGCAGGAGAGACTTCCTTTTCCCCAAATGGAAAAGGTGCAACAAGAAATGGGTTATTTTCTGCAGCTCGTTTTGCTTTTGCAACATCTACAGAACCCAATGTAAGTCCTGAACCATTGCAAGCAACCCGCTGCTGCTGCAAACTGAGCAATGACCGTTCTGCCTTCCTATGATGCCTTGCGAGTTCAGTATTCTCCATGGGAGAATCTGTTGCTCTTTTGCTTGGCATGGGTAACTGTGTGTATGTTTGGACATCAGGAAAAGAAGGCAACCAAGATGGTATGTGCTCACCCAGAGGCTCTTCCCCAAGAGCTAAAAAGCTTGGTGTTGGTTTCTGGTCTTTAAGAACTGGGAATCTGGGAGTGGGATATACAAATGGAATCTTTCCAACTTCGCCAACGTACTGAACAATTTCCCTAAGTGTGCCAGAGCTTGCAAGACAATGATCCACATCTGAAGCCCCCAAGAACCCCTGCAGTGAAGCCAAATCTTCCAACCCTTGAACAATATCAAAGACATCGCACTCTGTTCTGCCAGCTAAATTAGCATGAAAATGGGCAACCTTTCCTATGTTAACAATGTACTGAATGGTGACATCAGCCAGTGTATCAAGGGCAGATGGTTGAAATGATTGGAAACCCTCACTCTCATATATCTGTGCTACTGCAAATTTAGCTAGTGCATGCGAAAAATCATCAGGCCCTGATTTTCTCCACACATTTTTTTGTGCACACTCTTTCGAACTCTCCCCACCTCCATCGCTCATTTTCAAAACTGTGTATCACTTCAACCAAGGCAGTCGGATCAAAGCCACCATTCTTTGGTGAAAGATCCCACAAAATTTGCATTGTTCACCCATGAATCATGGCCTCGTTAATTATGCATTATTTTCAAGCTGAGAAAATATGGGGAAAGAAAAGATATAAAAATCTTCATCTTCTATAATTTGCATCAACTAGAACTTGTGGGTGAAGGCAAGTAGACTTAAGACAAATGATAACCCTTCTGCATTCAGAATAGTAAGCTTTCTATTTTCGCATCAACTCATACAAAACAAATAATGGTTAAAATGAAATAAAGGAAGTCCAAAAATTAAATTTGAAGCAAGTCAAACTAATCTGATTTCAATCCACAGACAACTGAATACCCTCTTGTATTGAAAAAAAGAAACACGCACGAAAAATATAAACAAACCCTAGATTCCCACATCAGGTATTTGTAATGCAAAAAATACAAATACTAGAAAATCAAAAGACAAATATAAACAGTAATATTACCGGAAATTTTGAAATTTGAAACTGAGGCGCGCACGGAAACATAGATGAAGCTCCAGATTTCAAACAGTCCCGGGAATAAAACCCTAAAAGCAGAAGAAGCCGAGACGAAAAGTTGAGGTGAGGAATCAAGGATGGAGCCGGAGTTGAATTGAAGTGAGGAGGGTTTAGGAAAGCAACGGAACGAGATCGAGACAAGCTAATGGCGATGATGGTGCCTAGGCGAAGAAAAACAGATTGGCACTCAAGCTTATAGAGCCAGAGAAATTTTAACTTAAGGAGCGTTTGTGTCTGCGCGTGGACCTGAGCTCTTGCAAAATCATATTGACACGTCTTTTTCTAAAATGCAAACGGTTCGTTCAAATATTAACATGTGAGGGACAAAACCCATACCTAAAAATTGAGCATCAAATGCTTATGATTTACAAAAAACACTTAAGAAACAGTCTGAAGACAACCTATCTTTCTAAAACCCTCGGGACACCCTGTCGGACACACCGACCCCTGAACGCCAAATAACACTAAACAAACTACCAGTCGGTCTTTCCAGTGGGCTCGCTCCTCTATCCATTCTACCCGGATCTCCTCTCAAACAGCCACTCTGAAAGCTAACCAGTGCGAAACCGGGCGAACCGTTGTGCGGACTGGGTCATCGCAGGTAACTAGTATCTTTCCACCAGTCCCTTATCCGAAACGGTACCAAGGAAGCCTAAACCAGCGAGCCAAAAACGGGAGACAAACCTCGACCCGTAGATGCAAACCAAAAGCCTATAAACACTCCAAAACTCCTAAACACCAATTCCCCTATTGATCACCTTCGACGCCGGATAACCACCCCACACTAGGAAACACCCAAATCACAACCATCGGCCCTTCAGCATCGATCTCCATAACTCATAGACAACTCAAACAGGAACACATCAGGATAGATCTGTCTGATTTGAGAAGATCGAGATCTCAAAAACCGAGGACCCTCCGACCAAATCATCTTGGGGACGACAAGACGACCAAAACCAGGAAAAACAAGGACATCCGACCACCAAGTCATCACCGTCTCCCAACGTCCCGACGGAAAAATCTGGGATCTCCCTTCTCAGCCACTCTTCGACGACAACGAGGAGCTGCTCCCTCGCCCTCGAAAACACGCCAGCAGCCACGAGAAGACCAGAACCGAGGAAACTAGAGAAACTGAGACACCTACCACAACTCCTATCCACAGCCGCTCCTCACCGTTACCGTTCTCCTCCTTGCTCGCAGGACGAGACCAACGAAGTAGAGAAAAATCTAGAGACCCGATGTGATCAATAATTATTAATTATTAAAATTGGGAATTTAATAAACAGATAATATGTCGATGTTTGATAACATGATGTATGATGAATGACATTGCATGGTGCAAAGCATAGCTTAAGACCCGTGTGAATGATTTACAGTTTTATTTAATTTCATGGGATGTAATTAATTTTGCTACCTGCGTGTTGCTGTTACAATGCTTTGGGAATGTAATTAAATACGACCTATGTGTCGTTTCTTTTATTGTAATTATATATTTTATTGTTAGGGTTCGTAGGATCCAAATCAGTTCAAGGCAGTAGAAAAATTAATAAAAATAACCACGAACCCACCCAGGATACGACTACTTATGCCCATAGAAAATATGGTTTTGAAATTTTTATACCTTTTGGAGATCCGGTTTTTCAACCTTTGTGATTATGGAATCTTCAAAAGAGGTCGATACGAATCTGATCTAGGCGCCTCCAACGGGATTCGCCCTCCACTAGTATCC
>JAYMTP010005141.1:0-13823 GCA_036897365.1 Geranium brycei
AAATATGAATTATTTTTTATTTTTTATCGTATATTAATGGACATGTTGTATATTTATCAAATATAAATAATGATATTCTATATTTATGATTTAAAAATAATAATATATTACATATTTATTAAATATGAGTAAATATATTATATATATATTAAAAGTGGGTGTCTCTTATTTCTCTCTCTGACCCTCTACATCCAAACCTTCTCTTTCCAACCTTCCGTCACGGCGTCACCCACTTTTTAATGCACTTTTTGTTTTAGCTGTTACATGACAACCCTTGAGAGTGCTCACTCCCTCTCCACTCCCTTGCTGTGGATGGTTTTATAGCCACTTGGGCTCTCTAAACTGGGCCCAGTATGGGCCAAGCCCAGCCCACACAAACCATATATAATCACGACAGTCCCTGAAACAGAGAAAAAGGCTATAACTGAGACGAGCAGAGGCGATTGAATTGAGTAACAAACCAGGCGAAGAAGCGAAGAGAAGAGGGAGGTGAAGATGATATACAGAAAATGGAGTCTTCTGACAGGACCTGTCACCATTTTGGGCTCGGTCATCGGTTCTGTGGTCGCTGCCCATTACCTCTTATCTCAAAACGTAACACCCTTCTTCCCTCTCATTTCTGAAACCCTAGAGTCCTTTTCTTTTTAATCGTTTTTATCTGATTCTATACATGAATTGGTTCATTTCTTTTATTTACTTAATCATTGACTCTGGATCTGATCAAGTTTTGGCGGTCTGGATCTTATTGTTATTACAAATTGTCTGGTTGCTGTGAACATGCCTTAGTTCTGAAATGAATTTAACTCAATCCATCTGCTTTGATTTCAGATCCATGGTAAATGATAAGGTTAGAGATCCATTTGATTTGTGTTTGCTTCTCTTCTCTCAACATGTCACTGTTGTATAATGTTTCATGGGTTCTTGGAGGTATTATAGCTATATTTTTTTTACTTATAACAGCAACCAATTATAGGGAATATGATAATCTGTAAATGCCCCCTATCTTAGTGTCCATTGTATTTGAAATGATGCAGTTTTACAAGCTGGACGGATAGATAAAGATGTACTTTTTCACCAACCCATTTCATACTACTACACAACGAAGGCTGTGTTTCCCTTGATTTACCAAAACTCGTCTACCCTCACTATGACTACCTTACAAAATAGCAGTTAATTTTAGGTCTCTTCATTTATAACAATTGATGCAACAGATAACTTTTACAGCTTTCATTGCTTAGTAGTTGTTCACACTTGCCTGGGCTTGTGCATATATCATGTTATGGTTGCTGTAGTGTACTACTTTCTTTAATTTGATTGCTATATTTTTATGAGTATAAAGTTTTAATACTACTGTAAAGTGATTTTGATATTTTGGTCTGTTCGATTAAATCATCATGTGGTTGTTCTGATTGCTTCAAATTTATATGGCTGAATTTTTATTGGTTTCATTTTTTCGCTTGCAACAGAAACAGCCATAATTTCATGTTGAATAACTTTCTCACTTTCTTCTGGATAAGTAAGATTGTAGCCTACATTAATATGCTGGAGATGATATATGCCTGTAAACTCCTGGATAGATTGACCATATGGTCTTAACTAATGTTTGTATCACCCTTAACCTTGTCCAATGTTACAGCATGTTCTTTAACATCGCCATTTTTTGTTCATTGTGCTGCTTGCTGCATGAAAAATCAAAGTTCAACAAAACTCATTGGTTTCTTGAGGACAGGCCTATTTATTGGATAAATTTTATATAATAATATGACTGCGGGGAAGTTATCTTTGTTATTCAAATGATTGTGTGCATTTTTATCCTCTTTATATTTTTCCTTTGGTTTGCTCTCTTTCATGATGCTTTGGTGCTCAACTGAATATATTAGGTGAAAGTATATCGCTGTTGTTCTCAGCTAGAGGTTCTCTTTTATGAGAGATAAGTACCCTGTTATTTCTTTTTGTAATCTTGTTGAGAGCCAGGTGCAAATATTGGATAAGTTTTATATTATTGACTGCAGGGAAGTTATCTTTGTGATTTAAATGATTATTAACATTTTCTTTCCTCTTTACTCATTTCCTTAGCTTTGCTCAATTTAATAGAGTTTTGGTACTCAACTGAATCTATTAGATTGAAAGAATATTGCCATTGCCCCTTAGCTAGAGGTTCTCTTGTATGATAGATAAATAACCCGTTATTTCTTTTTGGTATCTTGTTAAGTCACAAGTTATATGTATTTTTAGTATATCTGATTTAGGAGAACATTCTCTCACACATCTCATATATTGCAGGATCAATTTCTCAAGCCTGAAAAGAACAATGCTAATGCTCAAGCACATACCAAGTAGAATGAAGTGAAATGCGGTCTTGCAATTTGCTGGCACTTGATTTAAACAAGCCTGAGTGTCTAATTCTGGAGTCTATTGTGACTGAAAATTAAAGTTTCAGTTTGGGACATGTCTTCTTTGAATTGTTTGCTAATAATGTTGAGTGTGAATTTCAGTCAATAAATGGGTGATCTTTGAACTCCCCACATATTGTGAAGGCTGAAAGTTGTGAAATCTTAACAGAATACTCTGTTCCTCAATATAATTTCTTTTGTTTAGTATCAATTAGAAAAACAAATTGCGAGATAGCAACATTGCTCATCCTCATGAATGTTGTTGAAATGGTGTCATTATTATCACATACCAGTACATGTCTTCTGTGATGTGAAGACGACTGTAATGCTGGTAACCAACTTGCAGACATATTTGTTGACTCATAATTGTGGCAACATTTGGATGTTCCTTTAGCATTAGGAGTGTAAAGATTGAGTATATTTGTGAAGGCTTGACTTGGCTTGAAAACAATCTCTGCTTGAGTTCAGGTACGAACAAATTTATGTAATTAAGTTTTTAAATCTGGCTAGAATTGATTTTATTTGTTTAATTTCTCTATAAATAATTATTCTCAATCAGAAAATCATATTTGAATAATGTGAAATACAAAAGAAACAGATTCTACTAGAGGTCCTCATGCCTTGTATTGGCCGTTGACATTGAGCAACAATTCCATAAGCAGATCACTCCATGAGTCTATTGGGCCGGGCAAGCACCAGTGTAGGCAGTCGGTCTGAACTATGGCGTCTTTCTTCTGCGCAAACGGATGGAATTGCCTGTATGGCCCTGGGTGGCCGTCTGGCCTCAACATCGACACCCTCGTTGTGTCCAGTAATTTCAGCTTTCCATTCCCCATAGCTGTACCCTTCCTGTATTCTTCCAGCTCAATGTCACGCATTATCGCATCTATGTCTCTCATCTCAATCTCCCCCTCTCGAAAGGGCTGTGTTCTATTGCAAGTCCCTCCGCTGAACCATTCTCCGTTCTCAAAGTGGTCTGGCGTGCTTGTTCTCAGGAATACGACCGCTCTGTGCTCTGAACTTGACAAGAAGTTGAACATTAGCTGGAGAGTTTTGCGGTATGCGTACTCGTATCCCAACTCTGTTAGGTTCTTTCCGGGACAATAGTGACACCCAATCACTGTGTTGTTCTCGTGGTAGATTGCAGTTTTCAGAAACCATTTCCCGGCACCAATAACTGCGTAATCAATGTCCTTGTACACTTGAGTCCATTTCTGGTCCAGTTGATCAAGATAGAGTTGGGTCTCTGAGGTAGAAACTCCATTAATATCTTCGAAAATGGATGCTTTAATGAGGTATGGGGTCCAAATCACAGAGAGGTTGAAGTTGTGAGCGGGAAAATGCCATCGTCTGGATTTGTACTCCTCGTCGTGATAGACCCCAATAGCAGGTTCCACCTGCAGAACAAAAATACAAACAAATTAAACTCTAAAAGGGACAAAGACAGAGCACAATATAGTGCAGATGCAACAAAACAAAAACACAACAGAAGCACTTGCAAGTTGCATTAGGCCCTACTGTGTGCATAATTGCAATCCAGAAATCTATAGAATGTTCAAGCTGTGGGGGCCACAGTCATGTTCTGCTAAATCAATTTTGTACACCAACAGAAGCATTGGTCCCCTTCCAGCTATAATTGTCCAAATTTGTTAAAGCAATTTCCGATGGAACTCCCAAACAAGGAAAAACAATAGTTGAAAAACCAAAATTTAGTGAAGTTGTTTCACCTGTTATTTATTTAATAAGGTAGGTAAACCTGCCCAGAAAAGGACTCCATAACCTCTTATAAGCTCTTCTCCACAGAAACACCTAATACCATCACTAATCCCTCTATATGACTATGAAAAGTTGAAAACAATAACAAACATGGCCACAAATTCAGGCAAATAAAGCCTGCCCTGTTGGCCGGTGCATCTAAGATGGTCACAAGGTCACTTATTTAATGAGCCTCTTGTTTGTGATTCTGGCCGGAACCCAACTGAGGACTGTCTCCAAACATGAAATTCATGCACACACATCAAAGTTTAAATGTCTAAGATACAGATTGATTCGTTAAAGGCATACCTGCGAGAGGATGCACAGCAATGACTGAACATGGTTGCGTGAAATAGAATCACCAATGAAGGCCCATGTCTTATCCCTCATCATATCAAGAAACCTCTCAGGATCGAACTTGGCTAATTCACAGTCCCGCGGCCGCCACCTCCAGTATAGGTACCCAGAATCAGGCCTCCCATTCCTCATACAATTCTGATGATCTTCAATCGCACGGCAGCTCTCATTCGTGTAAGATGGACCCGATGGGTCTTCAACCCAATCTCCATCAAAAATATCACATTTTACTGCAAATAGACGAAATGGAGATGGCAAAACACCAAACCCATAAATGCTAATCAATCTCTAAAGCTACAACAGAAAACTGTAGAGCACATATTTGAGCAAAGAAACAGAAATGAATCCAAAAACGGAAAAATTGTGAATACCCATCAATCATTTTGGGTTCACAAATCTGGGTTTTCTCGGATCAGAAAGACCCATTTCCGGGAACATAAAAAAAAGAGAGAGAAATGATCCACTACCATTTTCAGAGGTTTGGGAGTGATTGGCGGGAGTATCAGGAAGAGGACCAAAGGCTAGAGGTTGAGCTTCAGCTTCAGATTGTGGTGATAGATAATCAGATGGTAAAGAATCTTGGGGAGACTCGGTATTGATCTCTGCAAGAGTGTTGGGTGTTTCAGTGTGTGTCTGTTCCTCCAGAATTGAAGATGGAAGCACAGTTGAATCAGAAAACAAGAGGAGAAAAGCGAAAGCAATCAAGAGAAATAAGGCAGCAAGCTTAAGGAAGACATGGCAGTGCTTGTAGTTTTGGTTGTGGGATTTGAAAGAGTTCTGTTTAAGCTTCATTTCATTCGTTTTCCAACTCACGCCCACTGTGAGGTGAGGTTGAAGAGACACTGATTCCCAGCAAGTTTCTTGCAGCAACCAACATTAATGAAGCATTTTTGTTTTTTGCCTTTTCTTTAATATGTTAAATAAAACATATTTTGGGTTTAAATAATTATAACAATAATAATAATAGTAATAATATAGGAATGGAATCTCTCTTTTAGCTGGCCATGTTAGCAATTAAACAATAAAAATTTGATTTGATCACCCAACTAACCATCTATTCATCCCACAGAATACCAACATGTGTGTGTCGGTTGTTATAACTCCACGATCACATTTCTTCAAAACTACTTAATTGTAGTGACTCTCGTTACAAGAAAATGAAAATGGGAGTCTCATTTTAGTTAAGACAGTACGATGTGAATGGTCATTTAGTATGATTGTTACGAGTTTCAATATAGTCATAATATGTGTTATTATGATAGCGATTAAGAAGTCATTAATTTGATAATTATGTTTTATAATTCTCTTTATTGTAACAACTCCCTATATTAATATAAATAGAAACTAATGTTACGTGAATGGTACAACACAAGAAAGAAAATACATTTCATATAGAACACAGTCAATCACCAAGAGCAACCATTCTAAGAGGCTCTAAGATTTGTGTTGTGGATATTACCGAGACTCTAGTAGCCACCAGAATCAGAGAATTATGGAGAGGAAATGACACGTCGATCTTATTAGGTAATCCGCATATAAGGATAGTCCCTTCTAACAAGCATATTTAACCATACCTCTGTTTGGTTTCGGCAGTAGTATATCTATTTTATTATTATACTTTCGCTAACTCTTCAGCTATAATATTTTAGAATATTTTGTTATTAATTTTAAACATGACAAAATTGTCCATTGACTCTTCTCTTTCCTCTTAGTTGGCTGAGGTTCAAGCATCTTACTCTCTCACGTGCACAAAAATTCTCAGTTACAAAATCGTCGATTCAAAAAAATAATAATCAAAATCGACACCGTTTATGAGAAATAAAGAAGTTAAGCCTCACATGACAATGGTTTCTCCTCCATACCAACTGATTTCTATTAGGGAAAATGTCAATTATCTCCTTCTAAGTATAACTCATTTTCACTTAACACCCTTAATTAAAACCACGTTTTCTACGCCCACATATGTTTCAAAAGTTTCACTTTATAACTCTCCCTTACTTTTTTTTGAAAATTCTGTCAACTTTTTTGCGAAATGACGAAAATATCTTTGTATTAAAAAATTAAAATAAAATTATTATTAAAATTTTCTAATTTTTTTAATAAAAATAGAGTAGTATTAAATTATTTTTATAAAAATAAAATAAAAAAGTTTGTAAAATCATTTTTATTTAAAAAAAATTCTTTTAATTTTAATTTTTTATCATTTATTTTTTACAAAAACATTTAGAAAAAATAAGTTCAAAATTATTTTGATTTATTTACTTTGAATTTTTTAATACAGTCGTATTTTTGTCATTTCACAAAAAATTAACAGAATTTTCAAAAAAAACTTAACTGAGAGGGGTAGAGTGAAACTCTTGAAACTTAGAGGTGTAGAAAATGTGTTTTAGTTAAGGAGAGTTAAGTGCGAATGAACTATACTCAGTTGTTGATAAAAAAAACTATACTTAGGGAGATGTGAGTGACATTGTCCCTTTCTTTTATTAAGAGATGCCTCATTCCTTTGGCTTAATTACTATTGTGAGACTATGAAGGTGTTATGCAAGATCTCACGTTTTCTAAAAGTTTTTAGATGCTATGAAGAAGAGACGACGACGAGAAAATCATAAACGCCTAGTTCGGTCGCAAAATTGAACTGCATTTGAGCCTAAAAACGAAGTTGTGTAAATATCTATGCTACTTCTTTTTGCAAAAATCGGATGAGCGGTATAACAGAGAGTTCCATTCTTTCCACCAAATTTTCATTCCAAAAAATCATATTCTAAAAAAATTTATACGGTCGAAGAAGGGGGGGGGCGGGGGGACACACTTTTTATTTTTATTTTTATACCCTTTAACATAAATTAGTTATTCAATGGCGGAGAAAATCATCATTTAGCAAAAAAAAAATTGTTACAAAGTGTAGACTGGTGATAAATTGTTTGGGTTAGGTACTCTATAAAATTAAAAAAAAACTTCAGGTGTACCAAGATGAAACACAGGTTTTAACATATGTACATAGCTGGAATTACCCTTGATAATTATTATTACATGTATTATAAAAATTATTTATTACATCATTAATCCTTATTTATTACATTATAAATTAATGATTTGAAATGAGGGGTTAGGGTAATTTTGAAATTTGAAATGTGCCAAAGGGCATTTTTGTCTTTTTAACAATATTTTAAACAGAACTGGACGGTGTTGTATAGACGTATATGGGGCTGTGCAAATTTTACCGAACCAAATCTGACCGAACCAGGCCCATTTGGTGACCGAACCGATCGGTTCGGTTTTTCCCAACAACCGAAGTTACTTCGGTTTGGTTCCTCTTGAACCGTCGATAACCGAACTGAAGAACCGACAAGCTAATGTATTAACACTAAAAATAGTGAGTGAGTAAAGGGAGATTCAAACCTAGGTCTGCAAGAACCAAGTTCACACACCCAACCACTAAGCCACAATTGCTTTTATGATAATTGATGCATTGTTTTATTTAAAAATGTCACCTGACTACTCCAAAATTTGACATTCTGTCACCTGACTACCTCTAAAAAGTTTTTTGGCATTGTGGGTACCCTAAATTTGCAAAATTGTCACCGTTAGTACCCTATACCCATTTTCGTTCATTTTACGCAAAATTCTATTAAATTTTGAGGTTAAAAGACCGAAATGCCCCTGTAAGTGTTTAAATTTTCAAAATGTGCCCTTTTGGGCCCTCTCTCTCTCCTTCATCCCTCCCTCTTCCTCATACAAACTAAGCTCCATACTTTATTATGGTTGCTCCAAAATCAACCAACAAGTCTTAAATTTCATTATTATGGTTACTCCAAAATCAACCAACATGGAGATGAAGTTTTTGATTTTTTAAATCTAATCAATTTCTAAAGAAAATTGAAACATAAAATTGCAACAAGAAACTCAATAGATTTTGTCAGAATAAATCAGCGGAGCTCCGGTGGAGACGGATCGCCGGTGACCCGGCTTGTGTACGACAACGGATCTGAATCGGGGCGTCTCCGTGTGGGTCTGGCCGAGGAGCTTGCCGGAGTGGCTCTCATGTCTCTTGTCCAATTGTGTCGACCCCGATTGGAGTACCATTGCTTTTAGATTTTGGAATTAGCCTCTCCATGAAAGTTACTGTAAATTTGTGTGCAAATTTGTGTGCAATTAAATTTGTGGAGCAACCATAATGAAGTATGAAGCTTAGTTTGTATGAGGAAGAGAAAGGGCCCAAAAGGACACATTTTGAAAATTTAAAACACTTACAGGGGTATTTCGGTCTTTTAACCTCAAAATTTAACATAATTTTGCAACAAATGGACGAAAATATGTATTGGGTACTAACGGTGACAATTTTGCAAATTTAGGTTACCCACAATGCCAAAAAAAATTTTTAATGACAAAGTCTGTTTTCCCACAAATTATAACCACATAAAGTCCCACATTGTTTGTGGAGAAACTTTTCAACTATTCTCTCACCTATAAATATAATCATGTTTTACAATGCATAATCAATAGGGATGGCAACGGGGCGGATTTGAGGCAGATTTCATGATTTTTGTCCCTGCCCCGATTCCATTTAGCTTGCCTCGTCCCCACCCCGAATCTGATTTTTATCCGAATTCCCCATATCCGAAATTTGCCCCGACGGAGACGGGGAATCCCCGAATCATTTTGCTATAACATAACATAATTAAAATTTTAAAATTGCATAATAGTTCATAAATCATATTACATAATATTTTATCCAAATAGAAAGTAATGTCACTCAAAATGATAAGTAATAATAAATATGAAAAGTATGTTATAAGTTTGCTATTTAAAATATTAACAGTCATATAATTATTTATAAATTATAAATATATTGGTTCGGATCGGAGCGGGGCGGGGATTATTCAATTCGACCCCGATCCGGACCCGACCAAATCCCCGAATTCTTGTCCCGTGATCCGCCCCGTTCTCCGAATTTGTTGCCCTGATCCGAACCCGAATGAACCGGATCCTCCGGATCCCCGTCGGATTCGGATTGTTATGCCATCCCTACCTCAAATCACTATAGTTTTCCTTGAAGACTCTATGTGCTCATTTTGTCATACATTTTCACATAGTTCACTTCACATTTATTGACAAAATTTTGTATTTAATGTCATAATCTCAAGAATAAATTTTCTTAGGCTATTCACAAATTTAAAATAATAAAAATATAAAATTTATTTAATAAATGATAATAAGCAAAATATAAAATTTAATTAATAAAATAATTAGTACAAAACAATCGATATATTAAATGAATAATTTGCAGCTAAATAATGGACAAAACTATGTTCTTACCACTAAACTAATGAAACTTTTTGATAAGGTGACATACATTCAGTAGAGACTAGAGACATTAAGATTCAAGAAAAGTATATGCAATTCTCAACTTCAACTCGCCATTAAAAGTTACCGAATTCTCGAGCGAAGTGGAGCGACTGCCCCTCATACTCTTGGATCCGCCTCTGTATACTCGCTACATTCATAATATTTAAAAATATGATAAAATATTTTAGTTTTTTTTAAAATGATTTTTTTCCCAGAAAAGTCGCTAGATTATATCAAATTTTATAATTGAAAAAATATGAAATAACCAAATAATATTTCGCAGAATCATGTCTTAATGACTTCATAACTCAACTGTATAGTTGAAATTAGGATAGTCTCACAAACATGCAATCAACTATCGTACATTCTCGAATAACCGTATTGAACTAAAGTTTTTTTTTTATAGAAAATTGCACTAAACTTCATTTTTTTTCTTAGTTTTCCCAATTCATAATTAGTTATTGTCAGTACATGAAAGATACAGTGTGTTAATTGTATGGTCATTCTCACCGACAAGTCACTGTCTGAAATTTACATGCATTTTCTTTTATGGGTGGGTCAAAGAGTGGCCAGGTGGCAGGAGATTCTCTGTTCACTGCTACAACAATAGTGTCCCTATAAATATAATAGGCTGTCCCTTTGGGAGGGCAACGACCCTAAAGCTAAAGGGTAGGTGAGCCCTTTTGTTTTCGAATCTTGGCATTACATTTAATGGGCTCGGTCGACCCAATTTACTGGCCCACCAAACAAAACATGGGAGCTAGCTCCAAGTTGCTGGGAAAAAAACAAAGCCCTTAAACGGTGTCGTTTTAACACCAATTATGATTATGGTGATGAATATGATGGTGTCGGTCAAAACAATTGCTCCAATGTCGGCAAAGTCATGCAAGGCTGCTACAAAGTGATGGGTCTGTTCCTCTATATTTTTGACTTGTACATCACAAACAATCATTAATTCTACTAGAAATTATGTATATCACCATCATTGACTTCACATCTGTATGTATCGAACTCACTCAACCTATATAATAATCTACTACATTTTTAATTCATGTTCTTCTCTACTTTTTTAAAGAGTATATAGCTTAATTTGTGGATTTTGTTAATGTGGATCCGACGAAAAATAGTTTTAAATCATTAAAAGTTTAGACTAATATGAAAATTATTTTTATGATAAAAACTAAGAACACTTATTTGTTAGATTGAAAAAAAATAAGAACCCATGATTAAACTCCAAATTTAAATCATCTATAAATAGTTTATGTAAAAATTAACTTTATTAAATTATTTTATCAATAATAATATTTTTTAATCTCAAAATTTTATTTTATCAATCTAATGATTTAAAATGATTCATAACTTGCACCATAATATTTAGTTTTCATTTGAACAACTCTTTAAAATTTGGCTTGTTTTACTAACGAAATTAGTTTTTATAATTTTCATCCGAACAACTCTCCAAAATTATTTTTTATAGTTTGCTAAAATTTGGCGTGTTATTATAATGTAATTTTAAATTTGAATTTAATTTCTATATAGTGTTGACTCTTGAGATTTTGATTTAATTTCTCATAGGTAGCATATTCTAAAATGACTAGGTATATATGTTATGTTCTAGATTAAACCTGAAGTTATTTAATTTTTTGAGCTGAAATATGAAGTTATTGATTTCTATTATAAGTTAGTTTATGATTTGGTTTGATTCTAGTTTGATATAATAAAAAAATTGAATAAATTATTCAAATTAATTTATTATTGTTACTATAAGAGTATGGATACATTATTTTCTTCCACATTCATTGCCAACAAACATTTTATTCACTGTTACAACTGCATTAGATCAACTTTAATTTAAAAATATTAAAGCTAAAATCAAATTGTAATGTTTTTAACATGAAGAAGCTTAATGTTTAATATCAATTTTTTTCACACAAAAATCTTTGACTGATTTGGTAAAGACATAACATGAATGTGAATCCATTATTGCAAATGAGGACTATTTTTTATTCCATCCAATAAAGAAGAATATCATAACAACTTGCATAAACCAATAATTTAATGGTTTTCTATTTATTAAATTTTAACTTTATAATGGCAATAATAATATAAATTCTTTTACCAATAATAGCTAAAGTATAGTTAAATATGTGAAAGAAAAGACAAGAAATGGGTATAAAATGTGTAGGGTGAGAATGTGGAGTGTGATGAGATCCAATTATTCAAAGGGTATTATTGGGGAAAAGATGAGACTTTTGAGGGGTTTGTTTTCCAACACACAATACAATGAAAGCAACTCCAAACCCCATGATTAAAGCTAAACATGGCCATGTATTCTTCTTCCTCTTCCTCTATTTCTCACATCCTCTCTCTCTCTCTCTCTCCCTTCCTTCATTTTCTTTGATAATCATTTTCTCTTGAGCTCTTGGGTTCCATCTCCTTCTATGCACCTCTAGCAATTCTTCTTTTACCAGAGCTTATCTCTTGAGCCCTTCCCTTTTCTGGAGCATTTCATATTCACCTATGGAGGTAACCCTTTTTCTCATATGATTTTCAGATTGTTGTCAATTTAATTTGGTGGGTTTCATTTTTTGTGTGGTTTATTCAGTTCCAAATACCCATTTCTCAATTGGGTTTTATCTGTAATCTATTGTTTTAGAGCCTGTTGTTGATTTTGATCTCTGTATTTTGCTTGTTTTTGTGATTATGTGTGAATTGGTTTTAGTATTGAGGGTTTTGTTTGTTAGATGTTACTGTATGTTGTTGCAAGGTATTTAAATTGACTTTTAATTGTAGTTTCTGGTGTTTGGGCAAGACCCGGATGGGATATTTATTTTTGGTCATATGGAATTTTTTTTTTGTTGCTGAATTGGTTAAGGTATTGTCAATTTTTGAAAGATAACCAATGTACCCAGATACCATGAAGAGATGAAGAAAAAGATATGAACTTTTGATGTATAAAGCTATTTACATTGGAGAATTGATGTTGTAAGCTGTAAGTTTATTTGCTAGGAGATTGTATAGTCCATAGTCAGAGCATACTTGATTCACATTATATTTGATTGGATTTTTCTTTAATATGTTGATTTCTTTGTAAAACGAAATGTCTTGAGGAAGGCAGAAAAAGAATGTTGTAAGAGTGGTGAAAAGGTTTAATAAAGGAAATATATTTGGTCATATGGAATTTTTTTTTGCTAAATTGGTTAAGGTATTATCAATTTTTGAAAGATAACCAATGTACCCAAATAACATGAAGAGATGAAGTAAAAGATATGAACTTTTGATGTAAAAGATATTTTTGCATTTTCATCATTTGGAAAAGAAGCTCCTGATTGTGTGTTACTATTGCCATTGGTTGTCGCTTCCGTAACCGGCTTCTGGTCTTGAATGTTGGATCCTAAACCGTTCCTGATTTGGCCCTTTCAGCTGTTGTCCCTAATCTAAGGTGTGTTTCTGCCGCTTATATTTAAATGGATGTTGTCGAGTTTGGATTTGTATGTTGTTGTGTTGTTGTGTGTATATGTAGATTTTATAGCTTTGGTTTCAAATATGGATTTGTATGAGTACCGTATATTTTGTACCCTTTGACTTGTAATCCTTAATTGCATATACGTTGCATTCTAATCTGTAGCGTGTCGTTCGTACCATTTTATCTGTAATGGGGAGTTGCGTGTACGTTGTATGTTTTCTGTAACTTCCTCTGTCTTCCTTCGTCACGTACACGCTGGTGGGCCATTTCGGGAAATAATTGTGGTGCTGGCATGTGGACTGAAGTTGTTGTTGGGTGTTCGGCCGCATTGGGACCATGTAATCAAGATTCATTTGCATTTTCGGTTCTTTTTTTTCAGTTCATTCGAGTATGTGGGTGTTGAGTATCGTGTGATGTTGTATGTGTGTATGATCTATGTTATTACTAAGAGTATTGGCACATTTTTTAGGAAAAGAAAGATGTCGAACGTAATGTCAAGACAATGT
>JAYMTP010005142.1:0-13822 GCA_036897365.1 Geranium brycei
AAAAATTACAAAAATTCAAAATGAAACCAACACTAAAAACGATGTGTATGTGAGCTCTAATGAAACAACATGATGTAATGAAATACTACATGAACCATTAGAGAAATTATAAAAATTAGATTCGATTTGATTTGTGAAATTAGAGAAGTTAGATGCTATTATTAGTAGTAGGGTTTCCATTTATTTTATAGTTTAGTTTTACAATAATACCCTTTCTGTCATTTACTTAATTAATTTTTAATGAAATTAGCCTAATTATTAGGACCATTAATTACTATCTGTAAAGAGAGAATGTTTATATTCTGTCTTGATTTTTATTATTGATGAAATACATCACTATTTATACAAGTGAGGGAAAGCTAAATAGGCAACAAATTAATAATAATATTGACATAGTGATTCAAGGGATTTTGGTTTATTTACGGGAATAAATCAAGGCAAGAAATCATGAAGATTTCTTGCAGTGATATCTCTCAATACTCCCCCTCAAGTTGGAGCATGTAGGTTAGTAATGCCCAACTTGCGAAGAAACTCATGAAATCGATCTCGTCCCAAGCCTTTAGTGAAGATGTCAGCGAGCTGGTGTTTGCTAGGTATTGGCCGAGGGCAGAAAATTGAGGCCTCCAGTTGTTGACGAACGAAGTGACAGTCGATCTCGATACGTTTTGTGCGCTCATGGAAGACGGGGTTGGTGGCTATGTGGATAGCGGCATGATTATCGCAAAATAGAGAGACTGCTTTGTCTTGAGAAACTTGCAAGTCGTTGAGCAATTGTCGAAGCCAGCAATCTCACGACTTGTGGCGGCCATCGCTCGATATTCGGCTTCGACAAATGAACATGATACCACGGTCCGTTTCTTGGATCGCCAAGAAATCGGGGAGGAGCCAAGGAAGATTATGAAACCGGTGGTGGACTTCTGGGTATCAGGACATCCCGCCCAGTCAGCATCACAATAGGCTCTAAGCGTGAGTGAGTTATCTGATGGTAAGAGAATTCCTTGTCCTGGAGAGCTCTTCAAATATCTAAGGACATGGAAGGCTGGATCCATGTGAGGTTCTCGAAGATTATGCATGAATTGACTCAGAATGTGGACCGCGTAGTTGATATCCGGACGAGTGATAGTGAGATATAACAGACGACCCACAAGTCGGCGATATTGACCACTATCAGCACAAGGTGGTCCACTGTCTGCGGAGAGATGATGTTGTTGTGGTAATGGAAAAAGAGCCGGCTTACAACCAGTGAGACCGTTGTCGGAGAGTATGTCGAGCGCATACTTTCTTTGTGTAAGGGCAATGCTAGCAGGAGAGCAAGCAACCTCAACCCCAAGAAAATATTTCAGCTTTCCCAAGTCTTTAATCTTGAACTGCGTATCCAAGTGGGTTTTGCGTTTCTGCATGCCTGAAATATCGGTGCCTGTGACGATCACATCATCGACATATATAAGCACTGCAATGAACGAACCGGGTGCGGTGAAGGTGAATAGTAAGTGATCTGCAGCCGAAGGTCGGTAGCCAAGAGTCATAATGGACTCTGTGAACTTGTGATACCAATTTCGTGACGCCTATTTCAGTCCATAGAGAGACTTGTGTAGTCGGCATACCCGATTCTCCCCCTGTCTACAAAAACCTTGGGGAATCTTCATATATACTTCTTCGTCCAAGTCCCTATGTAAAAATGCATTGTTGACATCTAATTGGAAGAGCGGCCATTGTCGGACCGCAGCAATAGCTAGCAAGCAACGCAGAGTGACCATCTTGGCAACCAGGGCGAAAGTGTCTGTGAAGTCCACCCCCTCAACTTGTGTGTATCCTTTAGCAGCAACAAGGCGTGCCTTATAACGCTCAATACTCCCGTCCGGTTGGTATTTCACCTTATACACCCATTTGGAATCAATGACACGTTTCCCAGGCGGTAAGGTTGATAAACTCCATGTTCGATTTGCTTCTAAAGCAGTGATCTCCTTAGCCATGGCCTCACGCCAGTGTTCCTGCTTAACTGCCTGATGAAATGTGTGTGGCTCATCCACAGAGGAGATGACCGATAGAAATGCAGAGTGAGCTGGAAAGAATCGATCATATGAGATATTTAGAGTGAGAGGATATACCGTCGAATTCATTGAAGGAGAGGTATGGTGTGAAACAGAGTTCGGTGGAATGACCGAAGGCAGTAGCGTATAATCATAACCTGTCAAACGGTTGGATACTGTGCGTACACGTTTTCCTGGAACGGGCATCTCATTCTCGACTGAGGGTGTGGCCATAGTGATTTCTGGAACGGACATCTCGTTCTCGACTGTGGGTGTGGCTCTAGTGATTTCGGTGGAAGCCTGATTAGTAGTTGGTGCCACTGATGTGTCAAATACGTAGGGATATGTTGAGACAGGGGGCGGCATTGCTGTACTTTCTGCCTCCATGAACTGATCGCCAGGAAAGATATTCTCCCAAAACTTAACATCTCGTGATGTCACGACGGCCCGAGACTCGAGATCAAAGATGTGATACCTTTTTGTCCTTTTGGGTACCTTATAAAAATACCAGGTCATGATCGTGGGGCAAATTTATCCCGAGTTTGTTGATGTACATAACAAAGGCATCCAAAGTTACGAAGACGGTCATAAGTAGGCTTTCTATCAAATAATACCTTGTATGGTGTTTTATTGCCAATAACTTTGAGTGGCATTCGATTGATTAGATAGGCAGCAATAAGAGCACAATCTCCCCAAAGTTCAACTGGCAATCTGGCTTGGAATCTAAGGGCACGTGCAACTTCTAATAAGTGGCGATGTTTCCTCTCCACCACTTCATTCTGTTGAGGCGTTCCGACACAACTCGTCTGAAACTCCATCCCCGAGTCACTATAATAGGCCAACAACTCGTGGTGTTGGAATTCACGTCCGTCATTTGTCCGTAAACACATTACATGTGTGTTGAACTGTCCGTATACCCATTTGAAGAAATGAAGGAGGTGATGTTTAACTTCTGTCTTGTGCTTCATCAGGAAGACCCATGTGGCTCTACTGTAATCATCAACAATTGACAAGAAATAGTTGCAACCAGACAAGGAAGGAGTATGATAATAACCCCAAATATCACAGTGAATTAATTCAAATGTTCGTGTGGTTTTAGTGATGTGAACCGGAAATACCAATAGAGTTTGTCTCGCTCTGCAACATGCATCACAGACTCCCAATTCCGTCTTACTAGATTTCAACGATAAGTTCGGAACCAGAGACAATCGATCAATAGGGATATGCCCCAAACGTCGATGCCACAACTGCGTGTCATTGTGCCCGTGAGCCATTAAAACCTTCCCTGCCGTCGTTGGTTCCAAATAATATAATCCGTTTCGCATCCTCCCCACACCAATTATTGTTCTCGAAAGCAAGTCCTGTATTACACAACATTCTGAATAAAAGATTAACACACAATTAAGATCCCGAGTAATCTTGTTGACTGACATCAGATTGAAACAAAACTGTGGAATGGCCAGAACTTTTTCGAGACGTAATTTTGAGTCAATCATTACTTGACCCACTGCATCAACATGGGCGCTCTCTCCATTTGGCATTTGTACTGGTGGTAAATGAGATTTTGGCCTCCCATTAGACAATAAACGTTTGTCACATGCAATGTGATTAGTGGCTCCTAAGTCAATAACCCATGCAGACGAAATTTTACTAGACGAATCAAATGTTGATTCATTGCCAGTAGTACCCGCAAAATGCCCCGTCGTGGGCTGTGGCCATCCAAAGAGGCTCATAATGTGAGATTTTTGTGATGTAGTAAGTTGACATGCTAATTCTGTAAAACTCATTTTGTTGTTGAGTTCCTGTAATTTATAATTAATAGGCTGAATAAATTTGTTGGCCCAAATAAGTTTGTTGGCCTAGAGTAAGAAATGGGCTCTTTATTAACGTAGAGCACATTAGGGCACCTCTTTCCATTTGCAATAAGAAGAGCAAAGTGTTGTGTGCCGTCATCAACACCCAAACCTTCTCCATTCTTGTTTTGTCCATGTTGCTGCATGATCCTCTTGAAGTCTGCACTTTGCGCGCACAGACCGGCGATATGTCTCCCGTCGGAGCTACAACTCATGTCAACAAAATTTCTCGTGTCAGCGATGCCAAAGCTTCTGTCCCGCGCACGCCCTCTGTTCCCATTCAGCCCACGTACTCCGTCAGTGTATCCTCCGCCGACGGCTTTTCTTTTGCCGGAGGAGGTTCTGTCCCTCGCGCGTATGCAAGCCGTTGTGAGAAATTGAGGGATCAAAGCCCGAGCACCATAGCCCAAAATTCGTCTAGAGGTGGACCAGTTCGTGCTTCCTGAAAGGTGATTAATTGATCCCAAGGCTGGTTGCCACCAACGACCAATATGATCGGAAAACGTTAACTGTGGATGACTTTTGTGGTTAGCAACATATGGTGACGAATCATTGTCTCCCATAGATGCGAAGAAGAAAGATTTTTAATGAGTTACAAGCTCTAATACTATGTAAAGAGAGTGTTTATATTTTGTCTTGACTTTTTTTATTCATGACATCACTATTTATACAAGTGTGGGAAAGCTAAATAGGCAACAAATTATTAATAATATTGACATAAGTGATTCAAGGGATTTGGGTTTATTTACGGGAATAAATTAAGGCAAGAAATCATGGAGATTTCTTGCAGTGATATCTCTCAATACTATCATCCTATGGATAGAAATAATTCTTATATTCTTTTGTAAAACATGGTTTTTATTGGAGTGCATTCTTAGATTGTTTTTTGAGAAACAACTAATTCTAAGTATAGTCTATAAAATAACTTCTTAAATAGGTAATGAGCAGTTTTACGAGTAGATCGCTTAACAAAATATAAAGATTTAACTTGATTAAATGTATACAACTTTATTGGGAAATAATTTTGTAAAATGTCCGCAATGAATTTAATCTTTTTATATAAATATGTCATTGAAAGGATGTTTAATTTTTTCTTATGCATACAATGGTTAGGTTGATTCTTAATATATATGTATCACAACCATTGATTTCAATAGCTCTTTAGTCTTTGTGTATGCATATTAATAATTACTAAAGGAATAGTGTGAAGCCATACACCAAGTTAGGAAGTAGTTGGCCACAACCATTTCCATATTCCAACAAAGCAAGAATAAAATTAAAGGAGCACATTGCAATCTAAGTTCCTTTTTGTTCACCCAGTCACTCCCTTTGTTCTTGAGAATGTTCAATTCTTTCATCATTCTCTTGTGGGTCCTTATAATACTCTTTTCTTTATCTCTTTTGCACCATTCCTTGGATCTCCCTCTTCTTCTTCTTCTTCTTTTTGTTGCTAATATATTAATTTCAACTCTTAATCAAATCATATTGTTTTGCTTTATACCCATTTGAACTTAAATCATAATTCATTAACAATCCGTTGCACAATCAAGAGATTGATAATGTGGGGACCTTTTCCTTTGGGATCATATTCACCTTAATTTGTCAACCTCAGCACTCAATTGTTTATAATATTATTACAATTGTGGAATATGAGGTTAAATCTCCAATTACATGAAAGGCATTACTTATTTATTTAGTAAAGTATGCATTTTCCTTAACCTCAACTCATTCACTTGAATACTAAGTCAGTTTTAATGGACTAACAAAATTTTATTTTTATTAAATATAAAATCTCTTTTTCTAAAGACAACGACGAAAGTTTAAACTCTTTAAGTGCATGCAGAAGAATGTGAAGAGTTTTCGGTAGGGATGACAAAAGTATCCATATCCGATGGATATCCATGCATATGATCTACTCAAAACGGATATGGATACATCCGGCGCGTGACTCTCAAGCACTGGAGGAGAGTGATCAAGTGGATACTACAGTTGATCTGTTAGATGGGGTTGGACCGGAAAGGGCAAAGTTCTCTCAGGTGGTGGACACAGACCACAACGAGGAAGACTCGGCAAGAGTTGGCAGAACTAGATCAACAGGGGAAAGGGAAGGTTCAACCTGAAATGAAAATTATCACTCGGGAAGAAGGTGAGAAAGCACAAAGGCACGATCATGAACAACAGGGACAGGAAGCTCTAAGGACGCAAAGGTTCCTTTTTAGGCTCATAGATTTAGTAAGATATCATAACAGGTATAAGGGAATTGTGCTCACGATTCAGGGCAGCGGGACTCTGGTCGAGGTCAGGGGAGTTGCTATTGAATTTCCAAACTCCATTTTGCACAATCTTGTTCTTGAGGAGGGTGAGAGGGTGTTTTATGAGATTGTTGTCCCACCTATACCTGAGAAAGTTCAGGAAAGGGAATTGGGAGAGTCGGGCTCTCGATCTACCCCAGACCAGGAGGCGGAGGATTCGGAAGTCCTGATCACGATGGGACCACTTGCGGATTAAAGACTCACAGACAGATGAGATCTGTTCAACTCCAGAGGTAGGAGGGACGTAGTTGGAACCCTTGGGTTTGAGTTTGAGCTGTTCGCGTCAATGGAAGACTCTTGGACTTCTCTCTAATTTTAGGGTCGGGAAGTCTATATGAAGATTTAGGGGCAGTAGAGCTTCCCGAATGTTGCTCTCAAAAGAACTGGAGGCTCTTGACGATGATGTTGAAGGGGATTGGGAAGAAGAGGAGGACGGGGTTTTGACCCCTTTCCAGGGAGTAGACTTGGTCGCTCGAGAATTTGGACCCAGAGTTCTTCGCTCTGGGAAAGTGCTCGGACACTGAGACCGAGCTGGGTTGCGAGGAGTTTTTTGGAAGGCGGGCAGAGGCTCTTTTTTTGCTTTTTGGCGGTTTTTCTTTTATCTTTCTTGTTTTATTTTCTTTCTCGTTTTTAATAAATTTATTTCTTGCCGATAAATAAAAATACGGGGTAGTGAATTACGACCCCGAGTTTATCGAACACAAAGGGTAATGTAGCTATCTTGGTCATTAGATGTAAAATTAGAAGGATGAGATTTATGCTAACTCATCTAATGACATTTTATGTAAATACTAATTAATTATCTTCTTTTTCATATAAGTCCATTACAAGGGTAATTCTTATTTTTATATTAGTTATTTTAACACAAATCATGGTTGCAATTTTACTACTTCGTGAAATTTTTTGATTTCTAGAAACGATTTTATAGTTTCATGATTTAATTCGTCATGGTTTCGTTAGTAAGATTCCATAGTTTCGTGGTTTAATTAATCAAGTGTAATAGTTTCATTAAACGAATCTCATGATTTCATTTAATCGAATTTCATTGTTTCATAATGTTATTAATCAATTTTCATAGTTTCATGGTTTAATTATGTACTTTTATGTATAAATTCTTACCGATAATCTTAAGTACAACAATCATTGCGATAACTACAATATATAGACAATTAAGCCATTGTACATTGTACATTGAATTTGAACATACTTTCTTACCACAAATGAAAAATGCAATTAAACCCAAATTCATGTTCGGCGCAGCTCAATGATAGGCGTCGTGAAGGCTGGTCGGACCACCGTGTCGTGGTTGCGGAGCCGCCAATGATATACTTGACATAATTGTTGTTGGAATAACTTTCAATATGCACTGCAACAATATAGATTTTTCCATCTCTACTATCAGCATAGAATAACTTTTCGCCTGATTTAATTCAATTGCATTAATAATTGATATAAACACAATATTTCGTTGTAAATTTTCCTTAGACAAGCTTCATACATGACATGATTCACAATAGAACTTAAGTTTAAAACATTTTAAAGGAAAAATATTAACATATATGCTTCTAGAGAATGCACTATGAAAAATCCCTCTAGTTACACAGGTAAGAGCTATCTACCAACTCTCTTCCCAGAAAATGCTTCCTTGAACTTCATCCCCTTATCACGAGAAGCTTTATTTTCTAGGGGATATTGAACTTCTCATATCGTTTTAAGGTTGATTTAACTTTTGATTGAACATAAATCACATGAAACCTAGAATACTTTCATGCTATCATGCAACCCTAACTCTCAACAACATCATAATGGATGCATTTGATGAAAAGTCATATTCTTTTTGATAAAAAAATCATATTCTTCATGTAGCATATAGTTCATAATAGTAAATGAGATTTTATTTGAATCCTTTTCCTCATTTAAAACATAAGTGTATATAAAATATAAAAATGGGAATAGACAAATAGTAAAAGCAATTATATTATTGTAGTGCATTAACTCCTTTCTTGAGTTCATCAAAAGTACATCGAGCTAGATGCCCATAAAAGCAGCTTTGAAACCCAAACACACCGCGCACAATTTGTTTCCTTCTATCTTCCGGTTCAGAAAACTAAAAGCAACAAAGCAAAATAAATTTAGATAGACCATCAACAAAAAATAATTAATATGAAGAAAAATATATCAGAAGTGTTTCCTAATTGAACTCACCCGTTGAGTTCGAAGCTGCAGTTTTGTATAGCCGATTCAACACATCTCTGGAAGGACATTAAATTGTTATGGAGCACCAAATAGTATGCTTAACGGGTGCTAACAACGTAGATTCGACCTCTCACAAGGGTCTCACCTCTCGTGCTATGACAGTGTACTGGTCAATTGCAGAAGAGAAGCAAGTTTGTGATCCCAAAATATCGATCCCGTGTGGAGGTGAAACTCATATGCCCTAGTCTAGGATTTTTTAGGTGTGTCAGGCTTGAGGTCAGCATAGTTATAGGTGACTAGGAATCTAGAGGTGGAGCGGGAAATAGAATCAAGAATCTCCAATGTCAACTACTCCTAATCCCAAAGAATCATGAACAATCTAAAATATGTAATAAGGCACCAATCAAAGCAAGAGTCCATCGTAGCCATTCCACAAATAAATATCCAAAACAAATATATGGAATTAGGTAAATTGGATTCTCAACAATCATAAATTCATTCAACAATAAGCCCCAAATCCAACAATCTCAATGGAGCAATTCAATTACAAAAACTCAAGCAAATCAATGATTCCACAATGTTCAATCAATCCATTATTAACACTAAAACCCTAAATCAAACTATCATTACTCAAGATCTAATTTCAATGTTTCAATTCATACATCAAATTACAAATTAAGGAGAAGAAAGCTAGAAATTAAACTACACTACAAGAAGAAGAACTTCCATGGATGAACACTTTGAAGATCCTTAGTCCTCTCCTCCTCTCTCTCCTCTAACCCTCTCTATGCCTTTTAACAATAGAGAATACTCTAATTTTCGAAGCTTGTGGTCTATTTGTACCAATTATATCGAAATGGAGCAAAATGGGCTTTTTTGGCAGAAATTTGCGAATACCAAGGTTTGACGTCCTCCTCTTCCTCCCTTTGCAGACCCTTTTTCGTGCTCTTTCTGACCTCCAATAGAAAAACTTTCTTCTACAAAGTTGTAGATCTTTCAATTCTCTTCAATTGAGCCTCAACACTTTCTCGATTTGGAGTTTGGACGTACTGACTACACCTTGTGCAAGATTGGTCAATCGACGGTGAAGAAAGTGGTGCCCATTCATCCTCCGCCTCTCAGAATTGGTCAACGGTTTTGACTACATTTTGGGTGGGAAATCTTCATATTGTATTTGGCAGGAAAGAGAGGCGGGCAATGTCCTCCGCTACTTAGCAGAGATTGGAGTGGCGGGAGTCGTCATCCGCCTCTTCGCTAGTTTCTCCAATTCTTCGCCTTTTTTTTTTCCCGCTCATTTTCTCTCTATTTCTGCAATGTCACTCATCCTCCATATAAAGCTCAAAATGATATAAATAGTGCTCAAATCTAATTAAAAGTGAGACAAAATCGAGTTTAAATGCATAGCCTTGAACTGAATGGATACGAAAAATCCAGTCATATCAAAAGGTCTTAGGAAGCATTGAAAATGGGAAGTAGGAAACCATACATGTAAAGCAACAAGATACAATAAAAAATGGGTACTTGTAGAACATACTATTTGTAAAGTTGGTACCTTTCCAAAAGAACTGAGGCATGGCACGGAGGCGCAAGGCTCTTCGATCGTGTGTATCATTTCTCTCTATGAAGAATATACAAGTGGTGGATGTAACTAATGGTTAGGGTTTATTGTTTAGTATACCTTAATTTTACTGTTATATCCTTATGGGTGTTATTTATATTTATTTTATCGTGAAATGTTGTGATCCTTCTAGATCACACAAGAAATAAGATAGAAATCAAATCTAATCTATTGTCTCTTATATTTATTTCTCTAATTTGTTTGTTATCTTTTAAATATGTTATGCATTAATCAGGAGTTAATGCATAATATATTATTGCCTATTTGATCGTGTGTAATTGAGTATAAATATGTACTCTGAATTTCAATAAAATGATCAAGCCCATTGAGCTTCGTGGTATCAGATCGATAAATAATTCTCAAGTCGATTTGAAGATTTTTTTCGATTTGCCCACTCATTGATGATTTATGATTTAGATGGGTGGACAAGGCAACCGATTCGCTCCTGCTATGTATTTTACTTATTTTCTCCATTTTCGCATTGTCGGCCACGCCGTCATGAACATATGAAAAGATTATTATTTTGCACGTCGAGAGCATGTGACGAAGTTTCCGTTTGCACCGTCGAGAACATGTGACGTTCGTAATGTCGAGAGCATGTGACGTAGTTGCCGTGTGAACCGTCGAGAATATGTGATATTTGTGTCGTCGAGAGCATGTGATGAGTTGTCATTTTCGTTTCTCTCTGTTAATTTTCGGTACATATCCCTAGATGTTGCCACTTTCATGATCCTCTTCGCAAGTTGGACCTTGTCAGCAATCATGCTCCAACTTGAGGGGGAGTGTTATGATCCTTGTAGATCACACTAGAAATCAGATAGAAACCAAATATGATATATTGTGTCTTATATTTATTTCCCTAATTTGATTGTTCTTTTAAATATGTTATGCATTAATTAGGAGTTAATGCATAATATATTATTGCCTATTTGACCGTATGTAATTGAGTATAAATATGTACTCTCAATTTCAATAGAATGATCAAGCCCGTTGAGCTTTTCTTTATGAAATCAGCCTATTAATGTGGGCTATAGATTGAAATCATCCTAGAATGTTATAGGTTCCTAGGGATGCACTCTAATAAAAACCAAGTCTTAGAAAAGATTATAAGAATCATTATTATTCATAGAATGATGATGATTAATGGTTATCATTAATTCATTCATTTATTAATAAATAAATGAAATAATAGTCGAAAGGGTATATGGGTAAATATCACAATTTTCAAATATAACCCTATCATTTTTAGGTCCCATATCTCACAAAATCTTTTGATCCATTGTTTTCACATTTGTTTGATGAATTATTCAGATAAATACAATTATAAATGGTTAATTTTCAATATTATATTTTATTTTCATATAGTTTATGATTAGGAAACAAAGAAACATATTCTATTTCAAATGAAATGAAACATGCATCACAATTATGAAAATGAAAAACATGTAATTGGAGAATATGAAAAATGTTCACAAAAAAATACAAATACACGTTTGTAGAAATAAAACCATGAAAAGTGAAATGTATTTTTTTTGTAAATTATGAAATCGTACATGTAAAATCATGAAATCGAAAAGAAATGCAATGAAATAGAATTTTCTTTTGTGTGTAAATCTTGTATTTATGAAAATCGAACCATAAAATCATTCATTATGAAAAATAAAGTAGTAAAAAGTATGTATAAATAGTATAATCGTACAAGTAAAATAATGAATTAAAAAAATAAATTTTCAAATCATGAAATACTAAGAAAATGGAAATAAATCTTGAATTTGTAAAAAAAAACTTATGAAATCGTGAAAAGGTAAATTATGAAATAAATTTAATTACAATAAAGTAAATTGGATCTTATAATTAAAAAGAAGTGGTTTGTTGATTTAAACTACAAAAACACTCTTATATTTGTGTTAAAAGACAAAATTAAATAGAAAGTTGTGAATAATTACATCAAATTATCATTAATGAGTCAACAAAAATTCAAACCATCTAAATTTTTATTTAATAATCATAATTAATTCTCATTTTTTCCTGTAAGATATGTGGTCTCACTTAAATACACACCTAGGTTCTTATAATTTTATCTAAATGATTGTTTTCCCGTAGTACCTCTCTGTTAATTTGACGATAGAGTTACAAGTAACAAACACTAGCTTGTAGTAATAATGTTTATTAAAATAATTGGCGTATTTGCTTATCAAAATAATTGGTGTGCGTATTCGCTTTATTGACAATATAGGATATATAGGGAGCATAATTTAGATGAGCGTGCATACTTTATGACGAGAAAAATAATGGCCACAAGGTAAAGATGGTGACTACCAATTTTATTACTTTTTTTCTCTTTTAGCTGACAACAGTTTCTGAACTTTTAAGACATTGTCTACAAAACTAAACTATTTAGCTACTTGAATTTGAACAAGAAGAATTTCCATTGTTGAAAAATAGAATATAGGGCATCAAGAATCTATACATATGTACATGGTCCCATTATAATCTCTAGAGAATGGGGTGGATTAAGTTATGTAATGTAATTTTAAGAAGAGAAAAACATTCTTCATACTTAAGACTTGTGTCAAATTGAAAAAAAATAATAATAATAATTTGAGCTTGTTTAAAATTCAAACGAGCTTATTTAATTAACTCAAAAAAATAATCATACTTACTTAAATTCAATTTATAATTGAGGTTGAACTGAATAATCATACTTACTTAAATTCAGTTTATAATTGAGGTTGAACTGAATAATCATACTTACCTATTAAACACTTGATTTGTTTATTATCATAGTTAATGGATTTGAAATTTGGTAAATATAACATCTGTGTGTGAGGCGTAAGTGGCAATAGGCGTGGGCACAAGGCACGCCCAAATCATGCAGAAATTGCAACAACAATAAAAGGTTGGGGTGGGGTCACGCACGTGCCGAGCATGCACACACATAGATGATGCAAAAGTTAGTATATAGATAGATTAGAGGGTGTGTTATATATTTTGTTCAATCAATGGACGACAAAAAGTGTTGATCGGTGGGGCCCCATTTCAATAATATAAAAAAAATGATAATTGTTATTACCGATAATTTATTTATTTTATATTTATATTAGATTCCTTTTATAAAATTCAATTATTATAAATAAAATGAATCTTAATTTTCAATGGTTATTATACCTAACGATAATGAATATTTTTAGTCATTTTAGTGAATTTTTTTAATTAAAGTAAAACTTATAATCTTTATTGAATTCATTATTGATCAACAAATTATTTTAATGAATTTATTTTAACGAATTTTAATTTCATGTGTCAATTGAGCGAAATTTTAATTTCATTTTAAAAAACATCGATCAGACAAAAATATTTACGTATCATAATAAATTATGTAAATATTTGTTGTAATAAACTAGTTGAATTTATTATTTATTATAATAATTTATTCGCAATTGTAATAAAAAAATTGAATGAAATAAAATGTGAAATTATTTTATTATTAAAATAATAAAAAATAGTGTTTGATGTGACAGATAGAAATATGTTTAGAGATTGGGTTGGAAAATAATAGAGATAGAGACTTACTTTTTTTTGTTAATGATTGACTAATAAGTAATAGGAAAATGAGAATAGGGTTTCTCCTTTCTATTATTGGTTAAAGAAGATAATATGAGCTAAAAGAAAGGGTGTTTTGGGGTTTTCGATCCCCTCTCTGCCATCTTCATCTTTGTGTCCCTGTCTGTCTCCCCTCCTGCTATTGTATCACTTGCACCAAGGGTATTTCAGTACTTTTCATCACAAATTTACAGTTCGGTACCGACTAAG
>JAYMTP010005143.1:0-13821 GCA_036897365.1 Geranium brycei
GGAACAGATGTTCACCGACTTCTGTGTTGACTTCTAGATAGACATCACTAATCGTCGTATGTCGCGCCACTTGGATAGACATTCGTCAGTGAACATGTGAACAATAAAATAGCCAATATACTCGTAACTACAAAATATACCTATTTTTTCAATGATCCAAAACCCTTTAAATATATGAAGATCCAATGATGAAAACAAAAACAAACTAGATGTTAAGGTGAAAGTCAATTTGGAAAGTAAATTTACTTGACACGCAAGCCATTTATTTTAAAAATTGATGATTGAAAAATAAATAAAATAGGAAACTAAAAGGGTCACGTGCTCAAATTAATCCAAGTGATTGATTTATAAATATTTTTCTCATGTACTTGGTCTTAGAGCTGTAAATATGTTAAACTTTGTCACTCGAGCTCAACTCGTTAAATATTCGGTTCGGTTGCATTATAATCGAGCTCGAACTGAATTCGAGGTCAAACCAGATTCAAGCTCAGAGTTGGGCTCATTTAATAAATGAGTCGAGCTCAAGCCTAGCCTTTTAAGTCTCTAAAGGCTTGCGATATACCTTGTTTACTATTTAACTAATTATTATATATTTTTAAATAATTATAATGGAGTTAGACGAGTTAAGTCAATATCGACAAGCTGACTCGTATAATATTTGCCGAATTAGTGAGCACTTTGTTAGGAACCATAACCCTTATTGAAACATCTTCATAGTGAATTAACACTTAAAATAATTCACCGTGATAAATTTAAAAAACTCCATAACTGACAGCAATGAAGTGAAATTTTAGATTGCTTGAATTCAGCAGAACTATTCGGTAGCAGACATAACAAACACAAACACAAGCAGAAAGTGCACAGATATAGATTATTAAAAAACAATTACTATGTTAAACCACTAAACCGAGACGGTCCTTCTCGAAATGCTGCGTTTAAAGGTCCGATCATAATATTTTCCATTTGGGAAATTCAAGTGAATTTAAATAGTTAAACACGAATATGACTTGTAAATTAAAATTTATATTCCGCAACTACAAATCTGACACTTACTTTATTTCTTCTTCTGTACGAGAACGAAAGCCTGAAAATAAAGACATGCTCTTAAAGAAAGGAACATGAAACTAAATAATATAATAAATAAATCAGCTCGTAAGTCTATAAGATATTAATAAGTTATTTCAAACTAATGCAACTTCAGACTTAAAATTGGCTTGAACTTGATTATACTGCATATCGAAGATTTGAACTTTAAACTCATACTTGATTATCCCAAACGCACTCGAACAATACAAGAACTCACCCATTGACTAGTTAAATATATCTTAGTTGAACATAATTTTAGATTTATTCAGTGGAATTTGAACATAATTGAATGATCATATCGTGGAGAATGTGACATCCACTAATACTTTGAAGTCAAAAAGAAGATAAGATATAGGAAAAACTACACATAACCCCATCAAACTAGAACCAAAAGACACTTAACTATACTCATATTCAAAACTGTACACCTAGCTGCACTTAATAATTGAAAATTGACATTTAGCCCCCACCGTTAAAAATTTAGATGGAATATGTTTTTTTGAAGTAAAAAGACGAAAATGTCCTTGGTTATACTTCAAATTTTTGAAACCGTGTCATTGAGTTTTTTTTCCCTTTCTCCTTCTCTCTCATCGTTCTTCTCTCCATCTCACCACAACCCCTCCCAACCAAACTCAATCTAACTTTTTTAAGTTCCAAAACAAATTAATTTGAGTTTCAATGGCACCGCCAACTCCCTCTCCGCCCCCATAAATATGATATATTTGGATGAGAAATAGTAGACTTAAATTTTGATGTTTATTATGTGGTTGGGTTGAATTGAATTGATAGTGAACTGGCCAGCCTTCATCTTGTCCTTGTGAATTGGTTTTTCGTATTTGTGGATGAAACAACTCTTTTCAGTCTACAGAGCATGACTAACAATTTTTCTTTTTAATGAAACAGGGTTCGAGAAGTGGTGTGATGCGGCTACATCAATACTATATTTATTGCATTATTCTGATCCTACTAAAGGTTTATTTGTCATCTTGCATTGTATTTTACCGCTCTTTATGTCACGTATGTCTTCACGGTGTTTCGAGTGTGCATGTACAGGTTTAGGTCAAAAATGGGCTAAAGACGGAGCTTCCTGGAAGCCGAGCAGATAAGAGACCATGTCACGGCCTCATGTCATGGCCGTGACATCCCAAAAAGTCCTGGCGTGTCATCTAGACACGTGGCCTAAAGAATAGAAGCAAAGTTGGAAGCTTTATACTTCTGGTTGTAATTAGGTGTCTTGCGTCCTTAACACGTAGCTTAATTTGATTAATCTACTATATGATTTCGTTTTCACTTTGCGTAATCGTAGGAACAATTAATCCACTTCAAGGATCAGTTGTTTCCTACATCAAACAGTAAACTGTCAAGCAAGAGTGTTCATAATAACATAAATACACTCAAAAGTCACCATTTAGAGCTACAAAACCCAAAATGGAACCTGTACACTGTATTAAAATACTCTTTTTAGAGGTATCAATTATAAACATGATCTTAAAACCAGAACTTGAACACATCACGGAATTATTTTTCCACTGTTTCTCAGAAATGCACTTTGAAACAAGAAACCCATTTTTTAATCTGAGATAAGGAATTAACTGAACAAGTTTCAGTATGATTAAGCTAAATTTAAGTGTGATGCAATTTAAGATGGGCCAGGTTGGAATGGGTTCAACCGGCCCAAATAAGTCTGGGTTGAGTTCTCTTGATCCATTACCCGTTCGGAGCATCCCGGGTTAAATTTAGTGGCGGGCGGGTTGGCCCGGCAATGTTGCTCACTATCAAGACAGTGTCTCTATTGAGGGACTTGTGACGAGTTAGGGTTTTGAAAGCAGAGCCAACCAAGAAGACAGAGCTTCTCTTCCCATCAACAATGGCGGACGATGACGTCAACGACCTTGACATGGGGTTTGCTTGCTAATCCTTCCCCTTGTTACCCACAATTTTGGGTAACAAGGGCTATGCATTTTCCATTCAAGATTATTGTATAGTAGCTTATGATAAAGTTTTCTGCAGGTATGAGGATGAGCCCTTGGAGCCCGATATGGAGGTAAGGTTTCATTAGTTTAAGTTATTATCCTATACATCTTGATTAAAATAACAAACTTACTTTTATTAGTTTGTAAAATTTTGTTTGGAATGTACAGGAAGGGGCTGAGGAAGATGGGGAGGGAGTTAATGAAGATGATGCAGATGAGCTAGTTGATACAGAGGACAAAGAGGATCAGGAGCCAGTGGAACGACCTCGCAGGACTTCAAAGTTTATGACAAAGTACGAGCGTGCTAGAATTTTGGGCACTCGGGCACTACAGATCAGGTTTGTCTCCCAAACCTTCAATTTGCTGCATTGTTTTATCAAAGCCGTGATGGTGCGAATTGCAATAAACATTATCCTCTTTGGTTGTACAGCATGAATGCGCCTGTAATGGTTGAATTGGAGGGGGAGACTGATCCACTTGAGGTAAGATCCATAAATTAATTCTTCTGTCTGGTATAATGGTACAACTTAGGCTCAGAAAATATTGCTATTGATGATTTAATTTGAAAATTGAGATGTGTATGATGGTAACACCAGTCTTTCAGCATAGCATATATATTATTTCCAGAACTCTCCTGAATGTCATATATGGATGATTCATATAACTTATTACGGCTACAAGTTTGCTTAATTTTGGCGGCTCTAGGAAGATACGAACTCTATACTCACTTTTTTAAGGCCTTTTCTCGTTCTCTGGTTTCCGTGAACTGGTTTAGGCACTCACAATACACTTGGTTGGCATCTTTAATTTGTGTGCAACAAAGATGCATAATATGTGTTATATATGCCGATACATGACATATCATGTTGCCAATTGTTAGATTGCTATGAAGGAGCTTCGTGAGCGGAAGATACCATTTACCATCCGTCGTTACCTTCCTGATGGAAGGTGAGGCTTTTAGTTATAACTTTTTTCCTTTTTAAATGGGATAGGCTTATATATAGTCGACTCTTGACAAAATATTGAGCTAGAGATTTCTGTAGTTATGCTTGCATCTTTTTTTCTTTCTTTCTTTTTTAGAAAAAGTTACCTATTATGATAGCATTACAAGAAATTTCAATAAAAAAACTTAGCGAAAGGGTGGGCCTTAGGGCTTGTATGTGAGTAGGTTAGGGATTTCAAAAAAATAAAACACTTAGGGATAATTGCAGCTAAGTACACCCAACAAAACCTGTTTTGTACAGAAGTACACCCAAATTTTTTTCATTTTGCCATTTTTGGTGGGCTGACATGCTAAAAAAAGGTTAGGTTACATGCGTGCAAAAAATGTTTCTTTAGGTGTACCTAGCTGCAATTATCCCAAAACCTTAATACTAACCCTTACCCCACACTTGCTCCGTGCAAGTGACCCACTATGACTCGAACCATGATCACATATCAAATTGAACTCGTCTTGACCAATTGAGCTAGCCCTAGTGGGCTAGAGAATCGGGCAGATTAAAAGTGAACCGCGTTTGCACCTATTGACAGTAATTGACTCTTGCTTTATTGTAAAATGACAAGCATTCTACTTGCAAAATTGCAGTTACGAGGATTGGGGAGTTGACGAGCTGATCGTGGAAGACTCATGGAAGAGGCAAGTGGGAGGTGATTAGTTGACCATCAATCTTAACACTTAGATGGTTGTGAAAGCTCTTCATTTTGGGTATTGTTGACCTGGTGGTGGTGGTGGGAGGAGCATAAATTTACTATGATAAAATTATGCACATATATTTATATTTACAAGCTATCCTTAAACTTTCTATTTGTATTTTCCGTCATTCCTCAATAGCGGCATTAGACATTTGTTGACAACTGCACTATAATTATTCTGTTTTCATGTTGGATGGACAAAACCAATTGTAGTGTATGTTGTTGTCATAGTAAGCGAGAATCACGTGTTCTATACTAGATGTTGTTGTTGCTTTATATTTAGATGCATCACTTGAATACGACAATTGCAATTATGGATCATAATATACATGGACCCTCCTTTTCATCGACAGTGTTTCAAGGAACCAATTATAATTGGTTAATATGAACAAAATGTGGGAAAATGACAAAATTGTGTTGTATATTTGTATAAAATGATGAAATTGTCTTTCAAATTAAGAATCAAGGTTCTTATGAAATAAATTTAACAAATAATATAAGAAAAAATTAAATCTCAGAATTTGATTATAAAGTTTTAGTTAAAAAACATAAACTTTTTAAAATATCTATTTTTAAAAATAATTCTTAATTTTGAGGGTAATTTTGTCATTTTTATATAAATACACGCATTTTGCATAAAAGAAAATCAAAGTTCATGGCACAATTTTATCATCATCAAGTACACAAAATTCTTTTGCAAAAGTGTAATAATATATTACACACTGCTTTTTTATTATTTTTCCATTATATAATGTTGCGTATAATTCAAACCCATCTACTGTACTCTATCCCATTCCCAACTTTATTTAAATATAAATAAAATCTCTAGAATCAGTGTGATGTGATGTTGTAAATATTACTTAAGCAAGAGCTTAAATATTTAGTGCAGCATGTGCAGTGGCTTTAGTTTCAATTAATCTAAATAAATAAACCATTTGATTTCTTGTATATCTCAGCAAACGCATATCTGCTGTCAAGGACAACTAAAACATGCAAACCTATATATGTTTCTTGTCCAACTCATGACTTGTCCAACAAAATCCCAAATTTACTTAACCTCATGACTAAGCTAACCATTAATACATATATGTATAAGCAACACATGTTCCGACACATTGATTTAGAACCATAATCATCCAAAACAACCGGCCATGTGAGCTTTCGCGACTTTGGTTCTAACCTCCAAAATTATAAGTCAAAAATCTAATTATTTCTCATGTCTCAAAATATCTATTTTCATAAAAATGAATTAATCATTAGCATAGAGCCATTTTCTTATAAAAAAATAAATCTTAACATCTTATTATTATTTTGTTAACTCAATCAAAATTTATATTTTCACATACCAGAACGTTGACATAATAATTTTTCAATTTCTTAAAAATTCATATTCTTTCTGCCAACCCCATCATAAAAGCTGGTTAAGAACGAATTTACTCACTTAATTAAAAGCGATACTAAACTACAAATTTTAGGTGAAATCACACGAAAAAATTTAATATTTTTCGAATTTTGTGAATCACAAGCTAGAGGACAATGGGCCTAGTTGCATGCTTCATAATTTCAATAGAATGATGTCCCACACACACTCTATATATTCCAATCTTGAAAAGACGAAAGTGTATTATTGGAAAAATCCTATTCCTTCCTCAATAAAGGTCCAATAAAAAGCTTGTGTTGAATGTCCATCCAATTAATTTATATACTCCTATTCCATGCACGTCCCTTTTACACTTGATCTCTTTCCCTTTTCTTTTTTTCTCAACTCTTAGCCAGCTATTGCCCAAAACCCTCCATGTCCTCCACCTCCTCACCACCGCTTCTTCATTAATTTTTCTTCACCCAATATGGCCACCGATCTCTACCCCCTCCTCCTCTACCTCAATTGAAGCCGCCCTTTTTTTTTCAGGATCAGAACCAACAACCTCATACTTATTACTGATCTATGGGAGCTTCACTTTCTGGGTTTGTTGCAGATGATGACGGTTCTTTTGCAGTTGAGAGAACCGGCCTGGGAGACATACCGGAGAGTTGCGTGTCTTCCATCCTCATGAAGCTCGATCCGCCTGAGATATGCAAGCTGGCTCAGCTCAACCTGGCTTTTCGCGGCGCTTCCTCAGCCGACTTCATATGGGAATCCAAGCTTCCTTCCAATTACAAGTTTCTTGTTGCCAAGATCTTGCATGGAGATGATGATGATGTTATTGACAAGAGACATGTTTATGCCAAGCTCTGCCGGCCGAATCCGTTCGATGGTGGATACAAGGTACGCTATAACTTAACTTCATGTTTATTACATATGGGGTTTTGAAATTAAGGTGTACTAGATTTTGTCACCGACTAGACAAGAAATGGAAATATTAATGATTGGTTTTGTTGTTGATAGGAGGTTTGGTTGGACAAGGGAAGTGGTAAGGTTTGTTTGTCAATCGGGTCGAAGGCACTGAAAATTACGGGTATTGATGACCGTAGATATTGGAATCATATCCCAACCGACGAATCCAGGTCAGTGCATGTTACATATTTTTTTATTACAACTCTTTAATTCTTTCTCATTCAGACCTCTCTACTAATAGTGTGAGTCTCAAACTGTTACGGTATTGCATATTTTTGTTTATATATTTATATCTCTATTTACATTATTTCCCACCCCAAAACTAAAATGATTGGAAAAAAAATCAAATCAAATTTACAGTTATACTTATTAAGTACCGATACATAATTTATATCATATAAACATACTACTCAAATATGTCGATTATGAATCTTTAGCATATTCTCGATTGATTTAAACTTTCAAAGTGATAAATGTCTTAAAATATTTATCAAATGATGATTATATGGACTCAAGTCTCATAACATATTCAAATTATATCATTTCTTAATAAATATCTTAGAATTTCTTACAATAGCCTTGAACCTTTTGTATTTGATTCAAAGTTTAGTTTATCTAAAAATTAATTTCTATGTAATTAAGATATTTTAACCGAACCTATATGTAAATTTAACATAATGATAAGAAGATATATCAAAAAGAGTGCCCACATGTCTTAATCCAACCAGCACATAAGAAAATAATCCAGCTTTAAACGCATGGATTGAAATTTTCCTCATTATCGAAATTCAATATATTAAAAATAGTTTTATTTATTTCGTTTTCATAATGTCAAATTTGTTAGCTTATACGGAAGCTACGAATATTTAAAAACCTATATGACTTTATAGGCACCATATTCTATTCTATTCTTATTGTTAATTAATAAAGTATTATTGCTTTCAAATTATTTAACCAATATTTTATATTGTGGATAAGCTGACCAAACTCACACACGACCCCTCCACAAAATAAAATCAACAAATTAATTTTATAAACCACTCTCAATAATTAACAACAATATTCTATAGTAATAAGTTTCCAAATTTGTTCAATTATGATAGGTTTCACACCGTTGCATATCTCCAACAAGTTTGGTGGTTCGAAGTGGTCGGTGAGCTCGAATTCGAGTTCCCGCCAGGAAGTTACAGCCTATTTTTTCGACTTCAGCTAGGTAAATCCTCCAAGAGGTATGGAAAACGGGTTTGCAACGTCGATCAAGTTCACGGATGGAAAGCCAAGCCCGTTCGATTTCAATTATCGACGTCCAACGGTGAAAAGGCGTTTTCAGAATGTTATTTGAAGGAAATGGGGAATTGGGGACACTATTATGTGGGTGATTTTGTGGTTGAGAACCCTAACGTGATCACCAAGGTAATGTTCTCGATGATGCAGATCGATTGTACCCATACCAAAGGTGGGTTGTGTGTGGATTCTGTGTTTATATACCCTACACAATTTAAAGGGAAATTAAATTAATTTTGGAGATGTTTGTAATTGTATATGTAAAAGTAGGGTTGAGATTTAGCTACATGTATATTTAGATTCAACAAATTAATGTAATGTAGTTAGGTTTTCGTTTTATTATTTGCACTTGAAGTGAAGTGGTGAGTTATTTTTTGAAGTGGGAATTTTATATTTATCGGATTGAGCTATGATTTTATTTTTGATATGTCGGGAGGTGGGCATTTTAAACTCATAACTAAAACTGAAATGGAGCTAGAGAATAGTAAATTGTGTGTAACGGTTCTAGTCCTGATTGTTAAATTGAAAGAACCATATAATCCTAGTTCGATTATATGAAGCATGGAGTTCGAGTACGTGAACCGAAGAATAAATGCTCAATTCGAGGAGAATATGATACTTATATTTTATTTGCAAATTTTGTAATTTGATTGAATTGTAATAATTAAGTTTTTATGTTTGATTTTTGTTATAACTTTTAATAAATACAAATGTAAGTTTTTTGTCTATAAATCAAGACAAAAATTATCTAATTCAAATCATAAACCGCATAATTAACAAAAATTAAGAATTAACTAGTCATAACAGTAACCGGTAGAACTAAGGAACCAAATTGGAGAATCGAGTCCAAAACAAACCGGTCTTTTATGTAATGGTTATGAATCCGATATCTAAAATTGGAAACCAATAAATCCGGTTCGTCCGGTTATTGACCGGCTTGGTCCGGTTCCGGACCCGTGCCAACCCTATGGGCTATGTTCATTTTAATCTTGCTTTTCATGGGCCCATAAACGAATTAAAATAAACGTGACATGTAATTCTTATCCAAAACAAGCATGACCCACCCATTAATGGGCCTATTCTATATCAGAAAGGTCGTAAAATCCAAGAATACCATGTTTATTCAGTCATCACTTAAGGAAAAAAGTGGGAAATTTATGTAATAACAGTATGAGCAAGATATGATATAAATAGTGGCTGTAATATATGTTTTGGGTCATTGATAAATAGCTAAATCCCAAATGAGAGTGTGTGGGTTGAAATGCCTTATTGTAAGATGGCACATGAACGAGAGTGATTTGAAAAGATATATCTAGAATGATACGTGAGGAACAGTTTTGAGAATGTATAATCTCACGTGAAAAAAATAGAAATAATGTATCATAGATAAAGGGTAGGAACAAACCCGACTAATAAATTTGACTTTTTAGTGCGGAACCCGACCCAATATGTATGACTCGGTTTTACATGTTATCGAAGCAGGTCGTTTTGGGCTTGTGTTTGTGGCCTCTCGTGCCTACACCCCCTGTGAACTTTGACGCATACGCAAAAGTCAAGTCTTGTTATGTTCCGCGTGTGGCTACAACATGAGAGGAATGTTAAAATATATGCCCCTGTATAGGGTGTAAACGAGGCGAATCGAGCCTCATTTTGGCAAGACTCCGCTCGGCTCGTGAAAAAAGTGTTCGACTCGGGCTCGAACGAGCTTATACAACTAAACTCGAGTTCGGCTCGAAATAAAATAGACAAACTCGAGCTCGAGCTCGGCTCGATTCGGTTCGCTTAAATTTCAATAGAAATATTCATTAAATATTAAATAAATAATAAGTAATTTATTAAATAATACATGAGTCAACTTGAGATTGACTCGACTTGATTTGACTCGTCTAATTCTATTATAAATATTTATTAAAATTTCAAAAGTAATAATATCAATATATAATTAACTGAATATTAAACGAGCTGGCTCACAACCCTATTGAGTCTTAAACGGTTAGTTTGAGCTCGGCTCGTTTTGTAAACGAGCCCTTATCTTGAGCTCGAATTCAACTCGAACTCAATTATAACAAGTCTGAACTAAATATTTAACGACCCGAGCTCGAGCGGCTCTTTAAAAACTCGGCTCGTTTACACCTATCTACACAAGGCGTGAAGGAAAAAATAGAGAAAAAGTTAATTGAATCCCAAATTTGCAAGGACAAGAGCACAGAAAAACACAGTGACTTCGTAAAGTGCCATATAATTTCTTGCTACAATAATAGCGTGTTAACGTGCCCAAGGGTTGAAGAGGGTACCATTTTCCTCTTCGAATACGAAGAAAAGAGATAAAATTTACAGACTATTTCTTCACAGTCGGTGCTGTCCCTTACTGGGTTCTTCTCTCCTCACCGATCGCTCGTTTCTCTGCAATTTGCGAAAGGTATATTCTTTTCCTTCACCCTTTGTTTGATTTGGTTCGATTGTTTCGCAAATTGATTTTTTTTTTGTTTTGATTGTTTGCTTCTTGTTTCATCGCAACAATTAGCACACCCCATTGTTTTTTTCTTAGGCTGATTGTGAAATCTTCTTAAAGTTCGTAACTTTGTACCATTTCCCCCAAAATGATGATAATTTTAGGAAAGGGTCTTTCCTTTTGGAGTTCCTCTATGTGAATTTCAATCGAATTGATTTGTGGTTGTGATTTTTGTTTTTGTGCAGTTCTGGATTGGATTATGCCATAGCGGAAAGGGTTTTTTCTGGTCAGTGATATATGAAGGTGCAGAAAATGGAATTTAGGAGTGATTTTATGCAATGGCTCGGACCGGACATGTCGATGAAAATTCTCTTGCATTTGGATGACCCTTCTGATTATGTTCGCGTTTCTGCTGTCTCTTGTTCGTGGCGCCACTTTGGTAATGTTTCTTTTGTTGTTTGGTGGTCCTTTTCTGCATATGTGTGTTTTGTTTCATAGAACATACATGTGCATTTCAGCTTTGTCTTAATGCATTGAGAGCCAGTTGGTTTGTGAAAAATACGGTGGCAATGTTTATCTTGGTATTTTACTTTTGCAGTGAACTAGAGAGTTCCATGCAAGAATTGTTCCTAAACATTTTTGATGATTAATATGAAAAATATATATAGTTTGAGGTGTTAATGCTTTTCTTCCACTCCAATCCATACTTATTACCGTTCCTGCAAAATTGAAGATGTCATATTAGATTTGCTTGACATATGATTGTGTTATGCCATAAGTTTTAAAATGATTCTTATTTTCATGGTCGCTGTTCTCCAGTAATTGCAAATGGCCTCTGCAAGCAGCTTTGCCTGAGAAAGTTTCCTGAATCATCTGGTCTTGCTGATATCGAACTAAGTGATGTCATAGAACCTGTAGCAGCTGGGGCTAGCTGTTCAATGGAATGGGAAAGCTTGAAGAAAGACCATAGGGTATATGCGTTTCTTGCTCAAGGGCTTGCACCTGTAATGAGAAAAGATTGCATCGCAAGTGCTATCTGTGCATCGAGCACTGATAATTATCCTGAAGAAAGCATTCAGAACACTTTGGAAGAAAGGGATAGAGTTGAAGATAGAACTTCGTACTGGTCAAGTGAAGGGGAGAGCGATTCTACTGTGCCTGAGATGCTGCTTTATAAGTTGGTAGCCAATTTTTGTATTGTCACCGAAATCAATTTACAACCTTTTCAAGGTGAAGTCAACTTAGCTGTGTCTGTTTAGCGAACCGTTATGCTGTTTTTCTTTAAATTGACGTGTTTTTTTTTAATCAGCATACTTTCAGTATGGCTGTCCTATATACTCAGCCAAGGCTGTGCGCTTTAGAATGGGTCGTAGCAGATTTCCTGTGGATTTCGATTCTGAACTTGCAGATGAGTTTGGACTTGGCCAATACAATGTGGATGAAAATTTCATCTGGACGTATACTTCACCAGAATTTCCGGTGGCTCAGGTGAGTTAGTTCTGTTCACAAGTATTCACTTTTTTTGTCAGTAATTGAAAGGAATATCAAAAGTTCAAATGGACTTCTTCGGATCTTAGCTGCAGTGTAAGAAACCATAGTTGACCAGGTAGACTGTCTATGTATGTAGTCTGGTTAGCTCTGAAACATGGACCTGATTGTGGGGTTAATTGCTTAATATTGAAAATGTAGACAGCTACGTTGAATTGTAATATGCAAGTTTGGCTTCAGTGGGTATGTGAACAATGACTTGGGCGATAGATCTTTGACCAAGTTTCAAGTAGTTTGGAGAATCATTATTAGAGACCAGATGGTTGAATATGTGACCTTTCATTGAGCTAATTTTGTAGGCACGGCATCTTTATGATATTTATGGTAGCAAGCAACGTTCAACTTTGTTGCTTCATAAAAATGTACAAGCCATTGGAATTTCAAGTACAGATCTACATAGTTTCATGTTGTAAACTCATTGCTATACACTTGAACATGATTATTTTTGTTATGCTTACCTAAATTCATATCGTGAACTCATTGCTACGTGCTTGAACATAAATAGGTATGACTCTTAGTCTTATGTATTTATGTTATCATTGTTTATTTGAATTTTGAAGAGATTGAATGAAATTTGAGAAAAACAGGAAAATCGATTGCAAAAGTTCAAGTTACCGGAGCCTGCCCTTTGTCTTGGAGGGATTTTATTGGTTGAGCTATTGGGTAGAGTTCAGACACAAGAAATGGATGGATTATATTACATATGGTTAGTCTATCTCTCTTGCTTTCTCAATTAATGCTACTTGGCTCTCCTTCTATGAGAGCATATTAAGATTCAGAACCTTCGAAGTGATAGTATTAGTTTAAAAAAGCAAGAAACAAAGAAAGATCAGGGAAAAGGTTTAAGTTTTAACATCAAGTGATAGATTTGAAATTCTGAGAGACACATCTCTGGGCTGTGGAAATGATTTACCGTGCATAGATCTTCATAAATGATATATTTGTTAGAGACCCATTTTGGTAGAGATAATTACAAATGAGGTTCAACAGTGGAAATGTACTTGTGAAAACGAAAAAGAAGGGTTGGAGAGAGATTTTGACATGCTGAACCAGGATATATATGATTACTATGTACAAATGCTGTTCATCTACAAACTTAATTCATGCATTTACTTAAATTCCTCCTCATGTGGTTGACCATTTGCAGCATCTCTCATGTTCAAGTGGTGGGGCGTGCACTTTCATTACCATTTGATGTTGAACTAGTTGGTTCCTCGGGAAAGTGCGCCTTGAAGTACTGCCATAAATCCGAGTGTTGCACTTCAAATGGTGATGAAGCGGCGCCTTCTTGTTTGCAGAGTTCAGCAAGACCAAGCCAGGGAGGCCCGAGGGGTTGGGAACAAGCCATGCTAAACATCTTTCCTGGTGCTGGAATGGTTGTTCACAATGATGAATCAGATGATGACCATTTTGACTGATATCACCATGTAATTGCTAGTTTGCTAGCAGAG
>JAYMTP010005144.1:0-13819 GCA_036897365.1 Geranium brycei
AAGCCCCCATCACCATCAACCCAAACCATACCAAAACCGTCATCGCTCAATCATCCAACCCTTCACCCTCAACAGAAATCAATCAAGGGAAGAAGTTCTCCAGCAATACAACATTTATCTTCAATCCTCTTGCAAATATTATCAAACCTTGATGTTGTAATTATGCCTAGACCCAAACATTCTTAAATTCATTACACATAGTGTATTATTAATGGAGATTAATGACGACGGTAGTGTACCGGTCAAATGTAATAATTGGGCTTTTCAACAAAGTCCCGGATGTCGATCTCACGGGGATTTGAGGTAGCTTAAGATGTAGTTCGCTAAGTGGTGTGTGTGTTGGTCTCGAAAAGTAGATCGCTGTGTTGTGTAACATTCAAGTTCACAATCAAACCTATACTAGTCAACCTAGCAAGCAATTGAATCACAAACTCAAAAATAACAATAAAACTTCTTAAAGAAAGAAGATTGGGGAGTTTTGGAAATTCGGGGATTCATTTCGGGATTTGGCTAATTATAAGGTGATTGATTGATTGTTAGGAAGATATTTAAATATGTGAGGTTAAGCGACGGGACTCAAACCTTATCCAAATTAAAATTTGTACAATGGGGTTTGCTCATCCGGTCTCACTTTTTAGCTTCCAACGACTTTATCTGTGTACTGTCATCCTCAATTAAAATTCTATTCTCCATGTGGCCTCGCCTGAACCAGAACCGAAGCTCATCCAAACAATGAGACGCTCTGTGTTCACTGACAATTTGAAACATTTGGCTGACAAGAAACGATCTCGTCTTCAATAAAAAATTCGTTTCTCCTCAAGTTGTTGTCTCAAGATAAACTCCCAAGATGCTGAGTTTTTTCAATCTTAATATGCTCTTGTAGCTTGTATCTCAAGTTTCATCTCACTTTGTGTAGCATATGCCATTTTTTTATTGGCAAATTGTATCAAGATTTGGGCTCGACTATGCTATGATGAAGCAAGACAGCACCAAACTTGTGATTCTTAAGAGTTCTTAAGATTATTGTATCAATAACGAGCTCAAGACACACCCTTATGTAGAAGGGGGGCCAATATTGCCACTTGACTCCCATCGGGAGAGAGAGACCCAACAGAAGTTAGGCGAGAAGTCTAACAGAAGTTGGAAACAAATGCGAGATACCGCAGCATGACTCGAACCCAGGACCTTTGGCCCCAAGTTCAAGTGTTTAACCAATTGGCCAAGCAAGTGTAACATATGTCATTTGCCTCTTTAAGAACAAATTATTTTATTATTACTTTATTAATATCTAGGGGAAATTCCAGTTCACTGAAGTCAACTATGTCACATCTTCAATTCATTACATCAACTATTTTCTGTGTTAATTCACTACAGGAAACTTTTTTTGGTGCCATTTTACCTTAACGTCGTTAAAACGGATAGGAAAAGTACTGTTTGACTTTAAAATTTTATTAAATGCCTAAAATATTCATGTATTAAAAAGTTTAAAATATTATTATTTTAACTTTTTTGTAAAAATATTTTTCTGAAATAAATAATAAAAAACTAATTTGAATATTATTTTTAATTATTAAAAATAAAAAACATTGTTAAAATTCTTTTTTTTACAAATATTTTTTATACAACCTTTAAAAAAATAAATTAATATTGAAATCAACTATTTTATTTAATAATTTTTTAAAAAAAGGTTGAAAGTTTAAAATTTTAATACTGGGCTAATATGAACATTTTATATCAAATTTAACTCTATTAGAAACGATGACTCTTGATGAAACATCTTCCTATTGAATTGACGCAATAAATAGTTGACCGTATTGAATTGAAAAAGTGGCATAGTTGACTTTAGTGATTTGAAATTTTTCCTAACATCTAATTTTTTTTTAATCATAATTATACAATAAAATAATATATTTTATTTAACTTTATTATTAAAATATCTAAATTTAGTATATGGATTAAAGCTGCTATAAATTTAGCACATGAATTAGGGATGATCTAAATAAATGAAGCGTTTAAAGTCAAGTCATGGATTTTAAGTTTCCAACTGAACATATCAGATAAATCATAAAAATAGATATACGATGAATGGAATAAAATACAAATATGGTCAATATCATGAGAAATAGGAACATATAATGCTGATTGTTGTGTACTCACTTTCTTAAACTGCTGCCTGCCCAATGGTTTAATGTGTACATCGGCCTTATTTAATAATGAGTTTAGACACCAATTACGTTCCTCGTATTATTAAAATATTAGAAATTACTAGCTGATATAAGTGTACTTACACTATTTTTATTTTATTACGAAGTATTTTATAGTGTGTCAATTTATTTTGATGCACTTTGATTCAGTGGCATAACTAAATTATTTTAAAAATATCAAAAGATATTTTAGTCTTATTGTAAATAAAAGCCCATTACCTATTAGGCTTAAAGCCTATAAAAACTCATAATGGGCCATATAAAAATAGCTTGAACTTGAGCCCACGCTCATACCTAAATTATTATTATTATTATTAAATAATTATATTTTATAACACAGACAATTGAGGGATGGCAAAAAAACCCCGAATCCAACGTGTATCCGATTAACCGCCCCGACCGGAACGGGTAAAACCCAAAAAAAATCAGGTATAAATTTTCCCCTCGAATTTTTGGTCAGGTGCGAGTCAGGTGCGAGTTGACCATACCTGCCCGTTTCCAACCCATACCCATATCATATAAAAAGTAAATTATTTAATATATCATATATAATTATTTTTAACAAAAAACATTAAAACAATTTTCAATTAAAGTTGTATATAATTATATATTATATATAGTATATAAAACAATTATATATTATAAATTCGGGACATTTTCAAAAGTTTTTATATTTTGTATAGTTTTTGGGTGAAGTTTTAAGTTCTAGGTAAAATCCGTACCCAGCAAGTCTTGAGTGAATTTTTCTAAATCGGGTGTCCGTTCAAATCCTTCGAGTATAGGTGTGAATTTCTAAGTCGGATTCCCCAAACCCGGCCCGGTGCCATCTCTCACAAGTCCATCGCCCTCAGACAAAAACACAACAACAAAAGCAACTCCTTAAACTGTGATTACAACATCATTAACACCACCTGATTATCCGGTCATTGACGGTAATCTCCGGGGCCCACACAGCTTCCAAGATAACGAGTTCACGTGTGTGTTCATCATCACATGTCCGACGGATCACAATATATCAATAAGTGGGGCCCACCGGAAGAAATAATTGAATCCGGACCGTTGATTGGCCGACACCTGGACACATAATTTAAGTTCAGATCCCTTTCTCCACGGACACGTCACGTCGTGTCAACTGTATCAGATCGATATAATAATGGCTCTGCCTCGTCTCCTTGGTTCTTCAGTCTCGCATCTTCACTCCATCGTTTCAGATCTCAAATTTTAGGGGTTTTGTTTTGTGTTTCGATTTGTCTTCATCCTGATAATTTTCTTGTTTTTCGGTTCCGGGAGCGTAATGTAGGTTCGTTTCAATGGCGAGGATGGTTCCGAGGAGGGTGTGGCTAGGGTTTCAAAAATCAATGGGTCTCCTCGTGGGTGGAAACCACACCTCCTACAGGTTTTGCACTCGCTAAATTTTCTCTTCCTCGTCTCTTTGGCTTTTTTCTCTCTCTCGATTTTTACTCGACTCTGTGAAATCTTCGATTCTGCTTTTCCGTTTCGAAATTCGGTGATTTCCCTCGAATTTTCTGGGAGATAAAATTGTGGTTCGAAATCTATGGATTTGAAGACCGCGAAATTCCATGGGCTTCATGGGTATGTGGGGCGGCGCGTGGTGCTACGCTCGTTCGTGCTCACCTTCGCCGCCTCCGCCTTGCTTTGGCTGCAATTCATCGGCAGCTCCGGTCCGACCTTGATGAGTCCTCAAGACTGTGCTGGTTCTTCGATTTCAAATCGTTTTCTGAAACCCATTTTGGATGAGCTTCAGTTCAATCAGTGTGAGGAGAATGTGAATTTGACCGTTGCCGTGGTTGAGGATCTGATGGCCGCTCAGTTTCTGAGCTATGGAGCCAAAGCACTGTGCGTTGGAGAAGGATCGGGCTCGTCGGTGCTGGCATTGCGTGAATTGGGGTTTTCTGATGCCTGTGGGGCTTACAGGCAACCCTTTTTCTCACTCAAGCATACAAGGTTTGTCTATGACCTTGATTATAAAGACCATTCTTTTGATTTTGTCTTCTCCAAGGATCTGGACAAAGTTTCCGTCCCAGCGCTGCTGGTTCTCCAGATTGAGCGCATCCTTAAGCCTGGTGGGATCGGGGCAATGCTTGTAGGCGGTGGTGGTTCGAACCCGAATGGCTTGATTAGATCAGCCACACCAGTTTCGTTGTTGCTGAAGAACTCCAATGTTGTGTATGTTTCTTACGTCAACAACTTCACACTGGTTGCTTTCAGGAAGAAAGTCGAAAACCTTGGTTACTTTGAGCAATTTCGCCTTCCTGGGTACTGCCCGTCTTTCATAAACAACAAACCCTTCATACCGTTAATGGAGCCACTCCTGAAGGAGAAGCATCCCGGGTTTGAGGAAAACATTGCCTATTTGCCGAGCCTTATGGATGTTTCATCAAAGAGGCGGCCTGTCTATGTTGATGTTGGGCCGCACCTGAACTCTAGTGTCAGCAGTTGGTTCTTGCCAAACTATCCGGTCAATCCAGGGTTGTTCAATGTGTATCTGGTTGATCATAACACCTCAGTGCTATTGTTCCATGTCAAGAAGCCGGGTATAACGTTTGTGTATCACCCGGGCCTTGCTGGAAACAATGTTGTGGGAGATGCTAGTAGTGACGATGATCTAGCACTGGGAGACGATGGGTTTGATTTTCTCGGGTGGTTTAAGGAAACAGTTGAATATGCAGACTTCGTGGTGCTGAAGATGAATACAGGAGTCGTGGAGCTGAAGTTTTTGTCGGACTTGTTCGACAGTGGAGCTATATGCTTTGTGGACGAACTGTTTCTCAACTGCTCAGGAATGGAGGGGGAAGTTGTTATGGGAGGAGACTGTATGGATCTCTTCAAGGACCTCAGGAGCAGTGGTGTTTTTGTGCATCAGTGGTGGGGAGAGTAGAAACTCTACAAGTTTCAAACTATGTTTCTAATTTCATGTGTCTTGCCCTGGTCTTTTGTTTGAATTGTGCTTTCCACTTGTTCTAGTATTGGGACAGTGATGATGTTATTTTAAGTTTCTATGTATCAGTGTGAAGTGAAGATGTAAATGGCTTCGTGGTTGTGCACTTCAGCGAATTGTGCAATCTCTTGCCTTTCATGTTATCAATAAAAGTATTGTATTGTGTGTGCTTATTGTGGTTTTTGCTTTCATCATCCCTTTCTCTAGGTTGAGTTGTATTATATTTCATTGCATTCTCGACAATTTTCAAAATATTTTCTTATTCAAACTTAATATTATTAACTTTTTCGATCAGATTTAGCAATTAAAATATTCATATGTATTCAACATTGACAAATTATTTCTGATTATGTTCATTTGTTAATATGTAGATTAGTTGTTGTGTATAAGTGATACAAATACACATTAATTTAAACACAAATATGTGAATTTCAAATGTTGTATATTCGGTATTTATATAATGTAAACAAGTATAATTTAAAATGCTTATATTGATTCTTAATTTGCATTTGAATAAGAAATTTTCACAAGAACACTATATGTAATATACAGTACTATAATAATGAAATAATAATAACTTAAATTTTAAACATGAATAACATCGAAAGATTATTATTCCGTTTTAATCAATTCTCAGTTGTAACATTTTTTACACATTATTATTGAATTACGTGAAAAGCTAACTTACTCCCCATGAATCTGATAAATAATTCTCACACGACACAACTCCCCTTAAGTATAAATACGTTTTCTATAATTGAATTACGGGCATGTATTAAAAAATAAATTAGTTGATCCTCACTGAACTCCTCCTAACTATAAACACGTTTTCTACACTCCCTAAATTGTAAAAAGTTCAACGTTATCCTTTTCCGTTAACATTTTTGAAAAAATTCAGATAACTTTTTTAGAAATGACAAAAATACCCCTAATATTAAAAACAATAAAAAATATTTTGAACTTGTTTTTTCTATATTTTTTTTAAAAGAAGGAATAAAAATTTATTTTAATATTAAATTTTTTTTAAAAAAACGTTTTAAAAATATACAAAAATAAAAAATGATGTTCACAAACTGTTTTTTTTTAAAAAAACATTAAAAAATTTAAATGCTAACATTAAAAAATTTTACGACAAAAACAAGTTCAAAATAATTTTATTTAAAAATTTTAATATGAGGGGTATTTTAGTTATTTTCAAAAAGTTAACAAAATTTTCAAATAAAGTTAACGGATAAGGTAAAGTTGAACTTTGAAAACTCATAGGGCATAGAGAACATGTTTATGATTAAGTGGAGCCAATGAGAATCAACTATACATACTTAGGAGGAGGCAAGTGTCATTTTCCCTTTAAAAATAAAGAATAATTTTTAAAAAATATGAATAAATAGCAATGTTTAAAAATAGTTTATTTATTTTTCAAAAAACGAACAATTTTTTTTAAAATAATTTTTTATTTATCAGAAAATAATTTTTTATTTATTAAAAAATTAGAATAATAATTTCAAAATAATTTATTTTTATTTTAAATTTTTTAATACAAGGGTATTTTTGTCATTTTGAAAATATTTAACGCAATTTTTTTTAAAGTTAACAGAGATGGATAAAGTGAAACCGTTTCAAACTTAGGGAGTGTAGAAAACGTGTTTATATTTAAGGGGAGTTATGTGAGAATCAACTATACTTAGTGGAGGTAAGTGACCTTTTCTCTCTAATTATATATAGAGATAATTAGATATCACTATACCCAAGGGCACAATTTTGAGTTTAGTGCGCCAACTTAAAAAAAAGATTCGGGTACCCCAATGATGAGAGTGGAATCTATGACTCCATTCGAGTCAAATATCCTCACAATTAACTCGATTTCGTCTTAATTTAGGAAGTTTTAGTCATTTTAGATACTATTACACATATTAAGGATTTTATTATATTTGCATGAAAAGATGTCATTTTGAAGCAATATGAAGCAAAAGTGAGTTCGGTAGCAAAACCGAGATTGATCCAAGATAACCAAAAGAGAAAATGAGTAGCAGAAGCATCCCACGACACCTCAGGTCACGACACAATTGCGTAACACTGAGTCGTGAGATACAGGTTACAGTGTAGTAGCTCACTTGAAGTGGAGAGTTTGAGTCATGACGCCATGTCGTGAGATGCATGCAAGGTTGTGGAAATCAGATATCGGAGATATATCGGTTAGTTGAAAAAAGGGAGATCTGGCAAACTCGGGGAGGTCTCGGAGAGATCACGAGAATATCGCGGCAAAACACGTTTTGTAATAAATAAATATAAATATACATATACTCATATTTATTAAAAACAAATTGAATGTTATTTAATAATTTTAATTTCGAACTTGTCAATAATCACTATTTTGGATTATGTAGTTGTTTATAACCTAAATGTCAAATCATAATTAATTAGGTGAATTGAATTAGACCTGATTAAACCAAAATTAATTATATTTAACTGAAATTAATTGATCTGGACCAGATTAAACCGAATTTAATTTGAATATTTCCAGTTGACCGGCTTTAACCGGTATTTTGGCCAATATTCGCGATATCGTCGCATGAAGGTGGAAAATTCCGATATATCACCAATATATCGTCAATATCTACATGTATCTATGACACTTAATGCAGGAAAGAGGTGTCCAAGTCACTGTTAGAGCCAAGGCAACCAACCACAGCATGGGTCACGACTCTGTGTCGTGATATCACAGTCGTGGGAAGACTTAGAGTTTATCCAGACTGACTTCAACCAAGAACACCTACCTCACGACTCCCTATCGTTGCTCCACACAGCTGTCAACTTAGATTCGAGAATGTAGGAGCAAAAGTAATGAGTCTTTCATCCCATGACTCCCTGTCATTGGATGGGTGTGGTTGCCTGATTGTCAGAATCGATTTTTCCAACATATGGTCGCGTGAAAAGACCGCTTTGCCCCTTATTGTGTATGGGTATTTAAGGGTTGAGGGCGTTTCAAATTTATAAGTCTTGTCATAATTTCTAAGTTCTTCATATTCATTTTCAGAGAAAGAGAGAAGGTAAAAAATTAGTGAAAAAGTGGTGGATAAGACCAAACTTAAGGTTTGTCAAAGCTACAACTTGGATTTTGTAAGTGTTTCAAAGTAATATAGCGGTTTTCATTTAGTTTTCAAGCTTAGATTGTCCATTTCATACTATTGCGTACTTGCTCTTGGATTATTGTTGTTGATGATAGCATCTCTAATGCTCTTGGTGATTATTAGATTGGATTGAGTTTGAAAAGACCCCAATTGCATTAATTTATCATAAAGATTTTCTTTCAATTGAAATTTGGTTATTCACCATGTATGAGGATCCCCGCTAATTAGTTGGATTAGACAACTTTTCCGTAGGTTATATATTCACTTACGCGGCTTTCTTGATTGCCTCCACATCGAGCAAATTCGGTTATGGTGGAATTGCCAATCTAAGTTTTTGTGATAAAAATTTGTGAGATTGCCAATTTAAGATTTTTTTTCTATAAATTGTTATATAGAGTTAATTGTTTTTTTACATTTATTGTTATGAGCATAAATAGATTGATTATTGATTGTTGCGATTTTAGGGTATGAGTAGCTAAATTTAGGATTGAGGATGGATTGAGGAGATTTGAGTATGGATTAGGCTAAAATAAAGACATAAGCTAGTAAACTTTTTGGGCAGTGTAGGAGATTCAGACTTATCATGGTTGGAAATTAATCAACGAATACCTAAACATTATTTTTGTGTTGACATTATTTGTGTTCCCATGGAGGAGGGGCTAACATCTATATTGACGAAATATTACAATGAGTTTGGTTTACCATCTGAGAAGTCCCAACTCGTAGGGTGAGGAATCATACCGCTTTTAAGATTTGAGTATAGATTAATCGGATTTGATTGTGACGGGTCAAAATATTAATTTAAAATATTGAGCGTCTTGTAGTCTTCAATGAATTTGGTACAACGAATTCATTATTGTCAGATTTGGACAAGTTTAACATCCCAATGCTCAATTTCACCTACTTAATTTTCTCCCTAAGAACTAGTTTTATGCCCCAAAAAGCCAAATCTCAATTTGACTCCCAGATTCCATAATTCCCTAATCAATTTTCTTGTAGACATTTTAATTGTGTTTACGTGTTAGTTTATTTAATTTGCATGCTTGGTGACATCTTGAGTGCTTTTTAATTTAGACTTTCCTTATCCAAAATCCCCTCTTTATTGATTTTATCCAAGCCCAAAATGCACTTCCTAGTAGCCTAGGGACTTATTCTACTAAACTCAATCCAGTTCCTGTGGAATTGATATATCGAGATCACCGTAAGGTCATCTCAAATTATTAATTTGACTGGTGCACTTTTCGTCTAAATCGCGATTGGTACGGAATCCGCTACTATTCCATCATTTGTAAGCGAAGTCTCGGTCGCGGGTCTACCAAACTATTTTTGAGTTATACGTAAGATAACTTCTGCTAAATCTAACATATTTAACTTGTAAAAAACCCAAAATTCCGTTACATGTATAATTTTATAATTGTACCATTAGTTGATAATTATGAAAAGACCATTCTACCCTCAACTTAATAACAAACTTAATTCATGACCAAAAGGCATATTAGGTTTTTTTATACATAAACTCAATTAAAAAAAAGCTTGTGAGAGTACTATTTTGCCCTCAACCCTCTTCAACATCCCCCTATATCTAGTTATATTACTGAATCGAATCATTTATGGATCTATAATTACTCAATCGCTCTTCTAGATCTTCATCGATCTCTCAATCCTGTCAGTGTACCCAACGTGCCTCCATTTCAACAAATATATCACCATCACGCTGTTGTTGGAGTAGCACGACCTCCGGCCGTCCAACAATTCCGCGTGCCGCTCGTCCGATCAGAACGCCGCCGAGCTCTTCTCTAGCGGCTTCCTAATTCCCTCCGCTAGAGTGATTATCACGAGCCATGATTCAAATCGACATTAAGATCAAGAATCAACAAGGAGGTGTGGATCCTGCCGGCGAGAACATCCTCGGATTCGGCGCCGGATAATGCTCAACTCCTCCGCTGCCTTCAAATCCGCCACGGCGAAGGGCTCGTCGACCACTCCGGATCAGTCAGTTAGCATTCATCAACACCTATGAACAAGATTAAGGTTTTTATAATTTAAAAATTAATTTTTTTGTATAAAAGTATATATAAAATGTACTATTGACTCCAAATCCATTGATTTACTGGTTTTGTGAACTATGTTTGTGGGATTTCAAATTCGAATTTTCATAGAGATTAAACTAAGAAAAAATGGGTATAGATCGGTGGTTCCGCCGGAGACAAAGAGAGAGAAGAGGGAGAGAGTTTGAAGAGGAGGATAGAAAGATCATTTCACATTTATTTTTTTATGTCAAATGAAAAATATTCCATTCATTTTAAAGTTGCATGCATTCTTCAACTATGGGTAAAAATGTATTTTCTCATTTATCAAATTAATGTCCTAATTAAGAGCAAGGGCAGTTGGGACATTAAATTTTTTTTTGTTAAATCTAACTTCTGTTAGCTTAAGTGTGACAAAAAAAGTCGACCTACCTGTAAATTTACTTTTAAAATTGAGGTACTGAATTTAAAAACGTGTGTAGTTAGATAGTGATATGTAATTATCCCTTATATATATTCTAGGAAATATTAGCAAATACTTGCTCATGCACTCGTAACTTAATACATCGTAGACTTGCTTGCATCTTCAACTACAAAAACACATCAAATATGTTTGATCATTGATAAAAGAAAAGGAAAACCTCATCTGACTACTCTTACAATATGTTGTTTTTCACATAACTACTCCTAAAAACCAATTATGAATGCGACTCCCCTAGTTTTATATTTTTCTCACCATTAGCATTTTCGTCTATTTATGTTAAAAATGCCAAAATACCCCTAAAGAGTTTTTTTATTCTGGCAGACCTCGGTAGACGGCGAGAAAGTAGAGGTTCGCTCAGCGGCGAGAAGGTGGAGGCTCGATTAGCTGCACCGAGAAAGCAAAGCCTCGTCGGCGGCGATGCGAAGATGATGCTTGAAGCTGCGATGGTTGAATCTAGAAGTTGCGATGGCCAAACCCAAAATTTACGATAGTTGTTTTGGGATTTTTGTTCAATGTGAAATTGAACATTTACAGTGAGTTTTATGAGAAGTAGACGTGAGAAAGGAATGGTGAGAGGAGGGAGGAAGGAGGGGGTCAAGCTGTTTGAAAATTTAAAACATTTTGGTCTTTTTAACATATATTTTTAACAGAAATAGACTGAAATATTAATAATGAGAAAAATACAATTCTAAGCTCGGGTTGCTAAACATTTTTTAGGGATAATTGACATATTTTAAAAATAGTCAGGTAAAATTTTTTCTAGAAAAATAATAATTTAGAATAACAGGACAACTAAAGGTAGGACTTTACATGAAGCTATGGCTAAGAAATTTAACACCTTTGATGTTATAAAATTCAAAGTTTAAGGACATTTGTCATTTTTCTAAATTCAACAATCTTAGAAATGAGATTGGTAACGTTCAAACACTAATGGGTTATTGTTTTGTATGCAAGGATCAAAGTTGGCAATACAAATAGAATGATCATTTAGTTTTAGAATATTAACATCACATTAAAAATATAATTAATGATTTTTAACTAATTTTGTCCTATCATATAAATTATCATAAATAAACTATTATAATCCGATGTAGATTTAATAAAAATTTTAGAATAAATCTTAAAAAACCCATTTCAAACAAATTATTTTTTATTTACTTCATTATTCAATTAAAACCTTGTTGATCAGATGGAAAATTCAAGAACGTAATCATTTGAACCAATAAATTCGTTGATCAAATTGACCCTTATTAGATGGTTGTAATGTAACTGTCACTCTCTACATTCTATATTTAGAACATTATTAATGTAGACTCAATTGGTGGAGAGACTGACTCTGGTCTGCGATTTCTGAGTGGTGTTCACACGTACTAATCTTGATTTGGTCAGTCTCGGTCTCGTGTTTTTCGTGGCTATTTGGCACTACAAAATATTAACAGTAAATCATATTAATTTGGATCAGGAGTCAGGACCAAATAAATTAATTAATTCACACTCACCATATATCACCAACCCAGCTTCATCCAATTATTCTTAACTACGTCATGTATATACCTAAATTCTCAAAAAAAAAATTGAAAATAAAATTATCAGAGTAAATAAGAAAAGTAATATAATATTTTAAAAAAATTTAACACCGTGATATATTAAAATGTAACGTTTTAATTTGTGATTTTAAAAATTCATGCAACTATAAATAGCAGAACTTAATCTTTAATTTTAAATAGGGATAATCCCGACACTTAAATACACGTACTTAAATTTTTTGAATATAACATAGTTAAATTTGCTTTTGTCTCATTTTAGATAATGACGTTAGATCTCCTTTGGTTTTATTTTTTTTATTAATTATGAAATAATAAAATGCACCTCAATCCTTTTCAAAATGTGTCACTTAGGTTCAATTCTTTCCGACGACTCCCTTGTCACTTGATCACATCTCATTCAATAGCAAGTCAAAACTCTAGATCAACCATCTCACCTCCCATCTCTCTAAAGAGACCAAACACACAACAAAAAGCAAACAATAAAAAAAAAATTAAACCTAAAAACGCACAGCAACAATTAGAAATAATCAAACCAAACCCAACATCAATCACACAAAACCCACATCCATTATCGATCAAACAACCCTTCGTGTAAATTAATGGGTGTGATAACTTTGGAGCCTGAAAATATGAGATACATAAATGGTCATTCGTGTCATTCCTCTCTACGTTCTTCACTTTGGAGCTCGATCCATCCCTCACGACTAGGGCGACAAATTGTCCAAATCGATCCTGTTCTTCGAGGGCCACTGCTCCGACAAACTTCCCAACGAACAACGAGTCCCATGACATGCCAATTCGGGGCTCGGGGATTGCTGGCCTTACGCCGCCGACCTCACCGGCGGCTACTACGACGTCGACGACAACGTCAAGTTCGGCTTTCCCATGGCCTTCACTACCCCATGGAGCGTCGTCAAGTTTGTCGATTCCATGTCTCCCGCCGATCTCCAGAACGCTCTCGTCACGATTACTTGGTCCGCCCATTATCTCCTCAACACCGTCTCTCAGGTGCCCAATCAGATCTTCGTGCAGGTACGTTTCCGCCGATTATTCTATAGTGACTCCAATCAGGAATGACTTTAGACATACCATTTTAAGTCAAATTTGAAGCTTTTGGAGAACGACGATGGCTCCGGCGAGGAGGAGGTGGTCCGAGAAAGAGAGAAAATGAGTCGATGGAATATTTTAAAATTTTGAAAAGGGTTGAGGGTTCATTTTAAACATTTCATAATTGATAAAAACAAAACTAACATGGATCTAACATTATTATTTGGGTTAATTACATTTACCCATATTATACTTACGCGCTTTACACTTTGTCCTAGTTATAATAAAAAGTTCAAATTAAGATACGTTAATTGTATTTTTCTTACACTTTCCCCTAACACCGTTAGAATTTGGATGAAAACCTAAATTTTTTTCTTAAAAGACGAAAATACCCATGAATTGATTTGAAATTAATTCAGTGGG
>JAYMTP010005145.1:0-13817 GCA_036897365.1 Geranium brycei
AGCAGCAGTTACGTTCCCCGCTTCACAAAGCCCTTTTATCAATGTAGTATAAGTAACTACGTCGGGCTTGCAACTTCCCTCTTCTATCTTCGTGACCAACTCAATAGCAGCAGTTACGTTCCCCGCTCCACAAAGCCCTCTCATCAATGTATTATAAGTAACTACGTTGGGCTTGCAACTTTCCTTTTCCATCTTCGTGACCAACTCAATAGCAGCATTTACGTTCCCTGCTTCACAAAGCCCGTTTATCAATGTAGTATAAGTAACTACGTTGGGCTTGCAATTTCCCTTTTCCATCTCCTTGAACAAATCAATAGCAGCGGTTACGTTCCCCGCTTCACAAAGCCCTTTTATCAATGTAGTATAAGTAACTACGTCGGGTTTGCAACTTCCCTCTTCCATCTTCGTGAGCAACTCAAGAGCGGCGGTATGGTTCCCTATTGCACAAAGCCCGTTTATCATTGTATTATAAGTAACCGTGTTGGGATCACAATTCCCCTCTTCCATCATCTTGAACACCTCAGCAGCAGCAAAACTATTCCCCAATCGATAGAACTCGTGCATTAACGCAGTATAAGTATTAGCGCCGTGCTTACAACCTCCCCGCTCCGTCTTTTTGAGCAACAAAAGAGCAGCATCAGCCTTTCCTTCCTTAATAAGCCCAAACATCAATGCTCTTATTGCTGTAGGGTTTGGCATGAGACCAAGCTTTAACATTTGCCCTAAAACAGAGAACCCCAAATTGATTCTATTTAACGAACACAGAGCAAAAATCACTGAGGTTAGGGTAAAATCATCAGGTTTAATCCCAATCATTTGCATTCGGATCCACAAGTCCATCACTGTGGATTGATGTCCCATTACACCAATTGATTTCAGAATCTTATTCAAAACTCCAACAGAATGATCGGAATCGGATCGAATCTGCTTGTCGAACTCAGCAATCGCATCCTCGACACTACCGAACCGAGAATCGAATTGGATTTTCCGACGAACACTCACAGATCTTATCTTGGAGCATCGAAAACAGGCTCGTTTCGGATAATCGAAATTGACTGGGAAAGGAACGAACCTTGAGGTCGAAACCGACGCAGGGATTTGAATCTCCATCTCCGTCTTCTTCGAGCTTCTCTTCGAGCTCTGTGGATAATGCTACTGATTTGTTTCGAGCTGTCGAGTTCTGTGGATAATTTATCCAACTATTTGCCCCGATACCCTTGTAAGTTTTGTATTTCTGTTCTCGTTCCAAACAAGCAGTGTTATAATTATCCTCAATACTGGCCGATATACCGGCCATATATCGGTTTTGTCAAGCTTTCCGCGACGAAACGACCGATATCGGTGAAAATACCGGTCAAACCCAGTCAAACTATCTAAATTCAAATTAGTTCCGGTCTAATTTGGTTTGAATCAATTTATTTTGGTCTGTTATGATTTATATTAATTAATTCTGTTTTAATTCGGTCTACTTCAATTTAAACTAATTATTTCTGCTCTAATTCATTTCAAATCAATTTTGTGTTGCAAATCGCAATTGATAGTACGAGTATCTAACTTGATAATTATTTTATATTGTGTTGTAAATTGTGATTCAATTTGTATAATAAAAAAATAGTGATTATTGACAAGTTTGATATCAAAAATAATTAAATATCATTTATTTTATTTTTAATTAATAATATATGAGTTTGTATATATTTATTACAAAATGAGCTTTGCCGCGATCTCCCCGAGCATATCAAATCTCTCTCTTTTTCAGCTGGCTGATATATCTCTGTGATCCGAGTTTCATAACCTTGCTAACAAGTAACAAGTGTTTATTTGTATACAAGCCCTTTATTTATGATCTATTCGATAACTAACCCGTAGATTTATTGGTTTCTCATTATTTGGCCACCAATAAGTAGGAGTGGCACTTTAGACCCGGAAGCGGTCTCGAACTGTAATTAAAAATCATAAGTTGTAGGTAATGAGTCAATTTTGGTTCTAATTTGTAGAGAATTGGTTGATTTAATTTGGTCCTGATTCCAATAGTAGTATAAAAACCGCGGTTAGCATGTTCATAACCGAATCAGTTCACATAATATGTTACATGTTATTTATCTTTTAGTTTGAAAAGTTTATATTTCAAAAGTCTTGTAGTAATTTAATCATAACATTCGTTTTTCGTTAGTGTATTTTACGATTGCAAATTTCATATTTTTGCAATGAAAGCTAATGAAAAGTGTAGCTATCTGAGAAAAAAATATTTCAACACACATATAACAAAAAGAAATTCATCTGTAACTATGTGAGAAATATGTCGAGTCAACTGTATTATATATGATTATCTTATTCAAAATTACTCGCAAATTGTTGAAGTATTTGTTTGTTTTGTGAGTTTATCATTGTTACGACTTTGTAATCAAATCTCATTTCCCAATTGGTCATTAAAGCACAAATTGATTTAAAAAATAGTGTGTAATTCAGAGAGATCATATGAAATTATCTTTATAACAAAATACGAGATCATTGATTTCAATCGTAGTGTTACAATACCAGCTTGAGCGTGACCAGCTTGAGCGTGACCTAGTGGTTGACACTGTTTATTTCCTGACTTCAGACCAGAATTCGAGACTCAATAAAAGTATTTAAATAAGATGGGTTTATGAGTAGATAGGGAAGATGATGCAATATTAAAAAAAATTGCAATGTTACAATTGACAGTAAAAAAATCAAACATCTTACACACGATCGATCAGGTATCAAGGAGACGAGGTTGGGGGCGACGAAGAAGGTTGACTATGGTAATACTCGTCAATGGAGTAAATTGTTTGCACAATAGTGAGGGCAAAAAGTAGCATTGCAGCAAGCAGGGACAAAATGGCCCAGGGGTTCCTAAAATATGTGTGAATCAAATTTGCTCTCCACTCATTCCAGGGCTTTTTGCTATAGTTGATCACTTTCTTGTGCACAATGTCAAGGCTACACTCCGGGTCTAGGGTTACATCCCTGGCGATGGAGTTGAAGAGCTTGGCGACCGCCCTGTCGCTCCCGATGGCGTTCTGGATGATCCCCTTCGACTGGAGGAGGGCTACGTCCCTCTCGCTGTCGATGATGTTGTCCATGAAGAAGGCGTAGGAGGTCACCTCGTTCCCCGCCCCGACCTGGAAGCGCTCGAACGCTATCAGGTTGAGGAGGTTGGACTCGGTGGCGTCGTCGACCACGATCACGGGGAGCCTTAGGCACCCCGCGTTGAACGATATGTCCTTCAGGCTCATGGTCTTGCTCTTCTTGAACCGTATCCCCGCATCGTTGAGCTCCGCCGCAGACCGGATGATCTCGTTGTCCCCCACCATGGAGCCCGTCCTGCAGCGACGGGTCTTTTTGTGGGGCCCTTCCCGAATCAGGGTTTTCCTGTTGTTAGATAATATTATGTTAGGCCCGTTAAAGTTTAGGTATGCGTATTAAGTTTCCTATATTATCTATCACAATCAATATCAATAATATTTCTTATGTTTTTGTCATGTCACCTGTACACGTCCAGAACGTGCAAACATTTTCCCATCCGCGAGACTGGGGTGCCGGGCGAACAAAACTTCTGGATAAGTTTGTTGACAAACTCTTCGTCCTGCATTATCAGAAAACAAAATATTTATGGAAATCAGGAATCGCGAGAGAAACGATCGTAACTAAAAACAATAAGTATCATGTTCAGGGTTGTTCATGATTTCAGAACCAAACCAAGTCGGCTTTGAATCGAACTGGTTCCTAGGGTTCTCGAATTTAGGAAACCATACTCGTAACTAAAGGTACTTGACCGAAATGATAGACTTTGGTTTTTATTTTGAGCTCGATTTATGGGTCAATCCAGTCCTCCATAAGTTTTTTTCAGACTAATTACGCGATATTCTTCCGTGCGATACTAAATTATAAAATATAGTTTTCAAGCAAACATTTGAAATAAAAAAGATATGAAACCCAATCGAAATCTTAAGTTTCCAAATACAAAACATTAACAAAACTCAAATATTATGCTTTAAATAACCTCTGGTTTTGAACTATAAGAACCATATCCGAACCATAATGAAATGGTTCTCCTAAAGTTATAATAAAAACCAAATCATCACCCACAATTCTCGGTTTTTCAAATACAGTCTAGCTTGGTTCTCAATTCAAGACCAGTTCCAGGTCCAGAACGAACAAACCAGTCATATACTAAAATCTCTAGTCATTGTCGACGAAAACCAGTGAAATCTTAATTCAAAATCTATCCGATCTTTATTTTTTTATTAAGATTAAGATTTATATCGTCGTCATCGTGACTCGAACCCCTGACTACTTACCTGGGCAAAGTTGCCCTCAGCAGAGATGAGCTTGTGAAGAACAAGCATAGGAAGTTGATTCTCAATCATGAGCATGTCACGCTTGATGTAAGGTACAATGTAGAGCCTCCCATGGTTGCTAAAAACGGGGTCGTTTGGTGCGTAGTCGTCGAGGAGATGTGTACAAATCATCATTACTTCAAGCAAGAAACAACCATCGAGAATCATCATCTCCAAGAAGCTCCCATTATCTGTTCAATTAAATTAATTAATACAATTATTTAATACAATTATTGAGACTTTTACAAGAAGTTTATGAATTATTAAGACTTTTACACGAAATTTATGTGTATATTATTCGATAATTGCAAATTTTTACTTTGAGAAATAAATAAATAAAAATTAAGATATCCTTCAAATTTAAGAAAAATCATGTGCAAAAAATATATATTTGAATTTATCGTCAAAGAATTAGCTTCCTCGCGTATGTATAACACCAAATCTCGGGGATGGACACAATTTCAGAACCGGACCGAATTGAAACTATTATATATGTAGTCGGTTCGGTTTTAAACCCGATTATATATTCGGTTCGTTTTTTCAGTCCTATCCTTTAGAATCGTTGGTTCTCAATTTTTATTAATTACTCGATCTATGGTCTGGGTTAGACGATTTTGACCCCAATTTATAAACAAAAACTTCAAAATTTGAAGTTATTAAAACCGATTTCAGTATTCCAGTTACTCGAGGGTTCTGAATTTTGGGAACCAAAACCGAGCCGAAGCGGAAGCAAATAATTCTCCCAATTTAAGAACGAAAACCAAACCATTAATTACGGCCCTTAATTCTCCCGTTTCGGTTCGGTCCCGATTCCAGATTTAAAATGCCCACCCCTACGTTTCCCTTTAATTTCCAAAACAAAACAATAATGCTTAAACTTTCCAAAGGCCGAAAAATCTTTTACTAACGGTTTCAATTCTTTCAGCCTCGATTCTCGAATTGAGATTTTTTTTTTAATAATCTCCGTTCTGGGTCTAAAATGTCAACCCCTTCGATTCCCTAAAAAATCAATAATCCTTAAACTTTTCGAAATACCCTTCACCAACGGTCACGACCAATTCCTCGGTTCTCTAAAACACTTTTTTAAAATAAAAAAAATTAAATACCTTCTTGCCAATTCCGACCCAACGGCACGTAACAATCCTTCAGCTCCTGCTCCACCCAGCCCAGCGAGTCAACGAAGAAGTCAACGGGCTTCTTGGACCTCCTCAAGAAGTGTAGGAGAGCCCTACGCTTGTGCTCCTCCATGGGCCTCAGGTGAGCCTCCCCGTGATGGTACGGTCCCAAGGACACTGCCTGTGGCCTATAGGCCTTCTTGTTCATGTCCGTCACGCACGAAGGGACTTTGTATATCGAGCCCTTCTGCCAATGCTTCGTCTCCAACTGGGTGTCCATCATCTTCTCGATCTCCTCGTTCACCCGAACGATCCAGCTCGGTTTTTCCTCCATTTTCGTGGGTCAGAGTCAATCTCTCCTGAAGGAAAAAAACGATAGACGCTAATGCATCATGGTACAGAGACTAATCATAGATTAATCGGACAAGTCGAGAATTTTTAGGACGCGGGTCGAAATCAGTTTTATGAAAAACGATAGGCGCTGGTCGTGCTGAGAAGGCCTTTAAAGGACTTTTTATAGACTTGTCGTGGATTAACAGAGGCTGGTAAGAGATTAGCCGGAAGCTGTTATCAGATTAATCGGACAAGTTGAGAATTTTTAGGACATGAGTTGGAATGAGCACTGTTTGGGTTTGTTTATAAGCATTGGAGTGTTGATGGGTTTGCTTGGGAGGTGAGATTAGAGGAGGTTGAAGATTAGAGAATGAGTGAGTTTTGGGGTGTTTGGTAACATGATTAAAGCTTAAAAGATGGAGATTCTTGTACAAACATTCCTTGCTTTGGACACAATTCTCCATACATGAACATGCATTGAGAAGTATTCAATATTGGCACAAAAAGTAGGAAATTAATGGGGGGGGGGGGTTTAATCATGGAACATAAAGGAATAGTTGTTGATAAAAAATATAAAACAAATAATAACATAATTATTTTAATGAAGAAAAAAAACAACTCTTGACCTTGCCCTCTCTCCACACTAGCTCCCAAGTGGGTTGTTATTATAACTAGAAATACCATATTGAAATTAGGCAATCACGAAAACATTATTAGTTTGCCAACAATGCTTTGATTGCATCGACAAGTGCAGAAGGGAGATTTTATCGAGGATTTCAAATTACAATCACTGAATCGCTCGGCTACGTTACATAAGTAGTAAATATATTATTATACTAAAAATGAAACCTTAACCCAATAGACCGTCAGAATTAGACTCAGACAAAAATACCAAAATCTAAAGAATAACATACAGTTTCAAGGGTCACTTCGCGCCCCAAAACCCGAAGAAAATGATCTTGGAATCATGTCAACGCGAGCTCGGTCTTTTGATTCAAGGCATATTCCAGCATAATATATACGTACATATATATTCCAACACCCAACACATATGAATAGCTTGGCACACTCCTACTGTATAATATTATATATACTTAAATCTTTTAACAAAGTTCACGTAGGCACGCATAATCCAATTCTAGAGAGGCTTTTATGTCCATAGGATATAATAAGGTAAAGTTCAAAACTCAGAAACAAGGAACAATTCCAAGTTGTGGAATATGTCAGACAAAGAAGCAACAATTTGAGTCCAACCAAAATCAAATATCAAAGAAAATGCTGCTTATTATTAATAATATTATTTGAGAAAATTGCAAAAATGTGTTCTATTGTAGGACGCTGGCAAAAAGGGTGTTGTGTTGTTTGCAAAATGTGTGTATTTTATAAAAATGACGAAATTAAGAATGTAAATAACACCTCACATTTTTGCCACTAACAAACAACACATCACCTTTTTGCAAAAGTGTCATGTTATAGAACACTTTTTTTTTGCAATTTTCCCATATTATTGTTATGCTTAAACCTATCAAAGCATGTATGAAGCATACAAACCCTATTATCAAAGCCATAACTCATATATTTATGTGTATGAACTCCCCAGAAAAATGAAAGAAACACACATTTCAATACCTGCAAAGATGATGATCTTAATGGCAAGGATGACGGAACCTCGGGGAAGGCTCTTCGGGAGTAGTATAGCAAGGATAGATCGCACAATAGGTCTGAACCATAGTGAGAACAAATAACAAGATTGCAGTAACAAGCGATATGACAGTTCGGTCTCTTGATTCATGGCATATTCCAACACATATGACCCAAAACAAATGAATATCTTTGACACACTATTCTGTTATACATGCTTCAATTTCCCAACAAAGATCAAAATAGGCACACACAGCTTTTATGTTCATCATTAGATATAAAGTAAAGTTTAAACCTGAGAAACAAGGAACAATTCTTAAATTGTAGAATCTTTCAGACAAAGAAGCAACAGTTCTGAATCCAACCAAAATCAAGAAACAAAGCCAATGCCACTCATTATCATCAAACCCATTAAAACATATATGAAGCATGCAAGTACACAAAGTACAAACCCTATTATCAAACCCACAACTTTTATATATGTATATATATGAACTCCATAGAAAAATGAAAGTAACACACACATTTCAATACCTGCAAAGACGATGAGATCAATGATGAGGAGGACGGGACCTCGGGGAAGCCTCGTTGGGAGGTTCACGTGGATTATAGTAAGGATAGATGGTATAATAGGTCTGAAGCATAGTGAGAACAAAGAGCAATATTGCAGCAAGGAGCGATATGATAGCCCAAGGAGACGTAAAATAGTTGCGCCAGAGAGACGCGCGGTACCTGTTCATCCTCTTCCTGCAGAACCCGTGAACCTCCCTGTGCACGCCGCTCAGGCTGCTCAATGGGTCCAGCGTCGTGTCCTTGGAGAGCGAGTTGAACAGGTCAGCGGCCGCCTTGGCACTCCCCATGGCGTTCTGGATGACCCCGCTGTCGTGCAGCAGGGCGACGTCCCTCTCGTTCTCGATGATGTTGTCCATGAGGTAGACGTAGGATGTCACCTCGTTGCCTGCCCCGACGTGCAGGCGCTCCAAGGCCAGCATGTTCAGCAGCTTGGACTCTGTGGCGTCGTCTACTACGATCAGCGGGAGGCTGAGGACCCCGCTGCAGCCGACGGTGGTGAACTTGACGTCTGTGAACCTCTCTGATACGCTCTTCTTGAAAATGATCCCAGCTTCGTTGAGCTCTGTTGCGGACCTTATGATCTTACCATCATCAACCTTGCGTTCGTTCTTCGGATCTGCATTCTTGATATGGATTTTCCTGACCAAATCCAGAATGTGGAGGTAGGGTTCTGTGCATGTGCCTGTGCCTGTGCCTGTGGTCCAGAACTTCTGAATGAGCTCAATCACAGACTCTCTATCCTGCATTGTTAGGAAAAATTTAAGAACGTGATAATTGTGAAAACTCGTGGTGTGCTATCTGACTTATTTGCAATGAGTGTTTGTGTATTAAGTTTATTACAAAACTATCCGTCAACTTAGACGAGAAAAATCACTTGTTCAGTCTTGTGACTGCCCATTTTTCCTCCAAAATGACAATTTTCCCTCCAAAAATAAAATTGAAAAAAATGATAGTTGGTTTCATTATTTTAATAAATATAAGTCTTAAAATATGATTGTGTAATATAATGATATCAGCACACAATTTTTTATTATTTCCGGAGGTATTTTTGTCATTCACTTCATTTATAAAGGTGTAAAAAACAGTTGACGGATCATTTTTGCAATAAACGTAGCTCACAGACTCCCCTTGCAAACGTCAGATAATACACAAGGAATACGAAGACTAATGATTCAATTCTTTAAGCAGGAAAAGAAAAGAACGTACCTTCGTAGAGTCGCGAGGTAGAAAGGAGAAGAGCTTGTATAGAACCAGCATTGGCAGCTGGTTTTCGAGCATCAGCATGTCACGCTTGATATACGGCATGATCTGAACCTTGCCGTGCTCGCTGAAGATAGGATCATTTTTATCGTAATGCATACCTTCCTTGTCCCCGCCATTTTTAAGCAAGATCTCCAGCACGAAACAGCCATCGAGAACCATCATCTGCAGGAAGCTCTTGTCATCGTCTCGCCACTTGGAATCGAGAGGATGATACGAGTCTCTGAGCTTTTGGATCTCTTCAGATAGAGGCTTCAGAAGCTCCTGGAGAGATTTGTCCGTCGTTCTCTTCAGGAAATGGGCCAACGCTCGGTGCTTGTGCTCCTCCATTGGCACCAAATGATATTTGCCGTTGTGGTAAGGGCCGAAGGAGACTGCCTGAGGCTCGTAGGCCTTGGGATTTAGATCAGTGATGCATGAAGGCAACTTGTAGATCGATCGTTTCTCCCATTGGCAACTCCCGCTCGAAGCATCTATCAGCGCCTGGAGGTCATAATCAATCTTGACGATACAGTTCTTTTCTTGCCCTCCGGATTCCTCCATTATAGGCAATGCAGCGCCAAGTTATGTTTTGTCCTCTCTTTTATAGGCCATCCAGCATCATAGATAAGTTACTGCAGTTTCTGTTGTTGCTCTAAAAACAAGGCAAATAATTGTTGGGAAATCAGCTAAAATGTGCTCTATACTATGATACCGTTGCAAGAGGGTGTTGTGTACTTTGATAATGACAAAGAAAAAGTGATCTGAATTTTGCATTTTTGAGCAAAATGTGTGTAAATGACGAAATTGCCCTTAAAATTAAGAATTACTTCCCTTTTAAAAAATAAATATAAATATTTTTTTAAAAAACTTCTGTTTATATTTTAACTAAAATTTATATAATCAGTTTTTTTAGAAATAAATTTTAAAGTAAAAATTAATTTATAAACATATTAATTCTTAATTACAAGGGTAATTTCGTCAATTTTGTGAAAATACACACATTTTGCACAAAAATGCTAGGTTCACAACATTTTTTGTCATTAACCAAGTACACATCACCCTTTTGCAAAAGTGTCATAGTTTAGAGCACATTTTTGCCATTATCCCTGAATTATTCATATCCCATGTTTTTCACAAACCAACATTCATTTCTACAGCTGCAAAGAAGCTAACATTATCGTTTGCTTTTACATTACACAGTCCAAACAGATGTAAAGTGGAAAAATGTACCTCCTCCGGTAACATACCTCGGAATAAAGTTGTAACATAGGAGCATCAAAGGACCGATGCAAGGAAAATCACATAACCCAGCATGGCAAGAATTTCAATTATTCTCACTTGAATTAACATAACTGTATATGATATGTTGTCACAACGATAGACCCGAACTAAAGTGATATGATGAATTTTGACGATAATCATAGTATATATCACTGACAATCCGGCCGATTTCTTTCACAGCACTTCCACTTGACCAACAAACAATCGGCAATTAAGGATCATAAGCTTAACCACCCCATAATTAAGTGACGCCCGAGTTTATTTTCTCATTCAAAACTCCTAATCATGAAAATCATCACACAAAAAACATAGCATCCTTAAAGCTGAGAAAAGAAGATAAAATTCTCATGTTCTTTACTATAGATGGTCCAAAAAGATCAAAGCTGCAACAAAACTAGTGAACAGCAAGCAGCCTCAAAGCTGGAGAAGAACTTACAGTTCTGGTGTGCTTTCCTTCACATTGCGGGAAAAAAAATGCAGATCCGTGCCAAAAGAAGAAATCTATAAACACGAGTTGTCCTTGTCACTTGGTAACATTGCTGACTGATTCCCAAGAAAACAAAATCGCTCTATCCCATTGGTATTGTATTGCTTTACTCAACGTATAATTTCCCCAACCTAGAGGAGCAACAAAAGGACCAATTAGCGAATCGAAGCTATAATGTAGACATTGTAGAGCCTAGAGGCACATCACACAGTTACAGAAGCAAAGATGAAGAACAACCCAGTTCATTTCTGGCCTAAATTAGGAGCTCCAAATCATTGATACAGTACCAAACATACAAATAATTACAATATAGGACCAAAAGTACTTTTTTCCCCCATTTTCTCTAGCAATAGAAAATTCGCAATACACAAAACTTTAACACTTCTTAGATCCACACACACATGCTTATATATTCGTGTATATTGAGATACATACATAAACTCAACTCCGAAAAATACAGGAAGATCATACCGAACCATTTGTGGAGTATAATTAGGCAAATTAAGCCCTATATTTGCAGAAACTGGTTCAATCCATTTGGAATTTAGATCCAGTTCACAAAACAAAAATTCAGCAAAACCTTGTCTCTAAATTAGGAGCTCCAAATCATTGATACAGTACCAAACATACAAATGATTACAATAGAGGACCAAAAGTATTTTTTCCCCCATTTTCTCTGGCAATAGAAAATTCACAATACACAAAACTTTAACACTTTTCAGAACCACACATATGTATATATTCCCAAATCCAAAAAATACAGGAAGATCATACTGAACCAGTTGTGGAGTATGATTAGGCAAATTTAGCCCTATATTTGCAGAAATTGGTTCAATCCAATTGGAATTTAGACTAAACAAAACAAAAATTCATCAAAACCTTGTAGATCCAGTTCATAACTGCAACCCTAATTCAATTTGGGGCCAAATGTGACCTAATTTGAGATTGCTGAAATAAAAATTTCCATCGGAAATATGTATAGTGAGGAACAGACGCCGTAAATGCCAAGGAAATGCTTCGGCGACCTTCCAGACGCCATTGATGAAGCCATGAGAGAGCTTCTGAGTCGTTCCGTAGATAACGGCGCCGTTAACTTTAACGGCGACATGGTCTTCGACCTTCCAGGTCTTCAGGTACGCGCCAACGGAGCGCGGACTGTAGATATTGATTCGCGAAATTTAGGGTCAATTGCAAAAGTGCCCTTCAACTATTCAAGTTTTGTGAGAAGTGACTACGAACTTATTTATTTACTTTTTGCAAATTTAAAATTTCGTACAATTGTCCAAATATAACCAAAATGTCCTACAAATATAATTAAAATTAAAATATATTTTCAACTCGAGTTTCTTAGTTTTTTTTCCTTCTCCAAGCATGCTATCGATGATGTGCAGTTTGCTTTATTCAATATCAAAATGATTCTTCCAAGCCCACTCAAGCCTCCAACATGGGTAGGTGTCGAGGTCTTATTATTTAACTTATTTTTAGGTCGGTTATGACTGAATATTATAATTTTTTATTGGACCCGTAATTTTAAACTTAATTTATAAGGATTGATGACTTAAAATGAGCCGCGTGTCCAAATCGATTGTGTTTGAATTTTTTATCAGTTATAATTTTAAAAATCAAACCGGTAGATTTCGGTTTGGTTCAATTTTGAACCGAATCAATTCAGTTTTTTTCATCTTGATTGTTTTTCGGTTGGATTTGATCGGAACAATTATTTTTGTACAATCCTGCTCAAACCTATAAACAATATAAGCTTGTTCGTTCAGAGCATGACATTTTTTTTCGAGTCAGGCCAAACCTTAACAAAATTTAGCTCGTTTGCACTTCTATCTAAATAATAATATAAAGGAAAACTTTGTATTAAAAACTTCACCCTTGCACTCACATCAGCGCCCTTTTTCATCATTGAGTTGCTACTTGCCGGTATCGCTCCAAGCCTACATCTCCCAACTCCCAACTCTAGTGCAGTAACACGAAATTTCTCCATAATTTAATAATAAAATAACATAAATTAAATTTTTTTTAAAAATAAAAGCAAATCAAACCCAACAAAAGTAAACAATCACTTTATAAATTTATTATTGATCTCACAGAGCAACGGGGCGATCATTTCATCAACCCATTAAATTAAATAAACAACAACAACAAACCCTCACACACCTCTCAAACACACATAAATATCTGATTATTACAACCAAACCTTATAAAAACAAATTCATTTATTTTCACCTCCCCATAAATAAATATATTTTTAAAAGAACCCAATATTTCCCCATAATTTAATGACAAAATAACACAAATTAAATTTCAAGAAAATAAAAGTAAATCAAACCCAACAAATAAAGTAAACAATCACTTTATTAATTCATTGATTTCACATACCAACGGGTGATGATTTCATCAACCCATTAAATAAATAATAACAAAGAAACCGTCACACACAACATTAATTATAAGAATAACCAAAGCTCAAATAGAAATTAATTTATTTTCACCTGGATCCCCATACAAATATTTATCAAGCGTCCCTGTCCCTTGCGCACTCGGGCGGGAGCGAGGCGTACCTGGAGCGGTCGTGGCAGTAGTTGTAAATAGTGAAGGTGTCTCGAACCCACTTGAGCCTCCTGTACTGGTAGGCGTCGAGGTCCCTGAACTGGGGCTGGTCCCACCACCTCTTGCCCTGGGTGTCGCAGAACTTGGCCTGCACCGACGCCTCGCACCCGTCCACGTGGAAGCCCCTGTAGTGGGCTATGAACGGACCCTTGGACCAGTCGG
>JAYMTP010005146.1:0-13817 GCA_036897365.1 Geranium brycei
GGCGTTAGAGTAAAATGACACATAAAAATAGTTCCCGTATTGAAGTGACACTTAAAAAAGTTCACCGTAGTAACATGAAAATGTGTCAAACTTCACTGTAGTGAACATGAATTATCCTTTTAAAAATTATAAACTTGTTCGATTTTAAGATTTATCATCGATTAATTCTTGATTAATTAATTTTTTATAATTCATGATTGATTCAACAATTCGATTCATTTTTTAATTAATTCCTTATTAGTCTTTATAAGACCATTTCCCGTATGTAATTGTTCCATTAATCTATCATCAGAAAACGAAGAATATTGAAATGAATGATGTTGAAAATATTGTAGAGGATCGAATTGATGGGGTGGGAATCTTGTGTGCTGTAGCTCAGCTGGGTAAGGCTACTCGACAGTACCGACCATTCAATTCGACTTAATTTATTTCGGACAACCTTGTTACGTAGTACGTACTGTCCGGAGATCACTCACAATCATGCATCATCCACAACACGTGTCATGATCAGCAGCTGTCTCCGAAGTTGACTCCTTCAAGATAGACCGGACAGGAGGTAGATTTTGCATTAATCAATTATTATTATTATAGGAACTATATATTTATTTAGTAAGCTATATAGTTTATATGGCTGATTTAGTTGATCAAAATGAGCAATATCTGTTATATGATGTAATGTCATGAACATTACTATGATGAGAGTTAAAATTTTATTAAATTAAGGTGGAGTTATAATGTTAGTATTTGCCTATTTAGGAAACGGTAACCGGGAGAGTTTATGTGAATTTTCTCCAACCCGATGCTTGAATTTGATTGTTTAAAAAGTTTCCCAACCCGACTCTTATCGGGTACAAGGTGAAGATGAAGCCAAGATGTCTCACGAAAGCATGTTCAAAGTGTATTGTGATATTGGAGAGCCCTTCATATATGACTAGACATAATCATAAGAAATTACAATAGCAAACTTAACTAGCATACCCAAAACTATTATTGTCCAAACTATTTGGGACGATGCAGAGAGGTAGATGGACGAGAGAGAGAGAGAGAGGGGACAAAAAAGGTATCATTTGAAAATTTAAAACACATGCAAGATATTTCAAGTCTACAATATTAAGCAGTATACTACAACAATTCTCACCCAGAAAAAACCCTAGGTTTTTTATTCACCTTCATCGCCGGAAGAAGCGCCCTCTCCGGCAAGGCGCCCCGACGATAGTCCTTAATCTATTCAGAGCCATTTTACCGTGGTGGAAGGAAGACGTCGTGAAGAGGAGCATGGTGATGATGTTTCAGCTCTTCCGCAACTCCCTCCGGTGGCTGGAGTTGCTGGCATAACTGGATACGGGTGATGGTCGACTCCAAGAGGCACGCCTTTTTGGCCTTCAGGCCACGATTCTTTGTGGGTCTGCCTTCGAATGTGATGGAATCGACGAAGAGAGGAGGGATTTTCCGACAATGTAATCGACGAGGGAAGAAGTTGAGGAGAACTTTGTTCCCCTATAACCTCTAGATGCTAGCCGGAGTTACAACAGGAACTGAGATTCTCGAACAGGGCTCCATCAGAACCTTTTCGGTGCTAGTCGAAATTGTCGACAGAGATCAGTTCTGGCGTGCATGTCGTCTCAGAAGAACAGGGCGGGTGATTTTTGGGAGTGCAGATTCCAGCGAGGGTCGAAGACGAAGCCTAGCTTTCTCGATTGAGGCTGAAGCTAGTACATCTTCGTCTCTTTTCTCTACGTGAGTCTATTCTGGAGGGCCAAGATAGGAACGCTTCACCTCTTTGTTGGAGAGGTTTTAGCTCAAGCGAGGATGCGCAAGGTAGGGGATCTTATTAGGGAGACGTTGCTCTGGCGAGGATGGATGGCGTGGCTAGGGCAGAGGTGAAGTTCTGATTTGAATAGTTCGTTAATTTTTAGTTGAGGGGGTAGTCTTGGGGGTTTTCGAAATCTTCATTCGGTCGGAGCCTAAGAGCGGTGGTCAGAACACCATCGGTTCGTTGGTCCCCAACGCCGGGGATTCTGGCTGGCAAGATGCAAACTGTAGTTGCTCAATTCATCTTCGGTCTGGCATCTTGGCTAGACCGGTTTTGACCAGAGATTGATAATTCGAGGCGATTTAATTGTGATTGCTTCTTTTGAACCGCAATTGAACCAATTTCCTTTGCTTTTTTATTTTATTTTTAGGCTTGTTCTGCTTCATTCCTTGTGTTTCCTCTTTTGCCCTTTGGACATTGTTTGTATACTATTTTTTTGTTTACTTTAAATTTTCTTGCCTATCAAAAGAAAATAATAATAAAATATAATATAAGTAGGAACATTGGATTCTCTTAAACTTTAAATTTTAATAAAAGTTGTTAGAATCTAACATAAATGGACAAGCTAAGAAAATATCAATCTAAAAAATACCGGTAAAGTTTTTCTTTTAAGAATAGTTAAGTAAGAAACTGTCAAATCTTAATTTTAGTTTTGTTGAGTTTTCCTCCCATAATAATGAAATGGTAAAGTATGTTTCTATACTTATTTCTCGGTCAACTTCAGACAACCTAGTTCATCACCGCAGAAGAGGGCCCACATTTGTAATATTGTTGTGTTGTGCTGCTCGTTAACTAGCAACATGCACGACACTTAAACTAAATTTCCTTTTCCATGCACAAACCACCAAACCATAGAATTTAATTCATCTCAACTTCCCCTTACAATCAATCATAGAATTAATTAATCTTCAAACACCCATTTTCCAAAATCAAAATAAAATCATTTGACGTCACGTTCCAATCCAAAACACACTTGTAATAATTATGACATTGATTAAAACCATATACCAAAACCCAAAAAATAAAAAATAAAAATAAATAAAAATAAAAAATCACATGTACAAAGTTGAGAAAATAATGGTTCCCTCTCACGCAGGTAAGTTGAGACCAAACCAAGGCCTCACATTTACGTCCACGGCGGACCCGTCCATTACCAAACAAATTCAGGCAGCAAGTCCACCGTCCGTCGCCCCGGAAAACGCCAAATTTTCATTTAATACCAAAAGGCATCGCAGACTGATGTGTCTATCGACCTCATCAGACTGATAATAATATTAATAACAACCAGATCATTTAAAAACACACGCGTACGGCAGAGATGGCCAGAGGTCAACGACTACGAGCGATGCTCTGAGGAACACGTCACGCCCACAAAATCTTTTTTTCTTTTCCTTTTCATCATGAGGCCTAAGTTATTTTCACAATTATATGTAGGGTACGTTCATGTGAGCGAGTGTGTGCATTATTGAGATAATACGGAGGGCATTTTGGTAATTTTACAAGGCTCCCCCTCCCTCGATTGGTCATTATAAGAAAGTGTAGTGCTTCTACATGAAAAAAAAGTGTGTCCTCTGTTTTTTCAACCTCTCTCTACTCAGACATAATTTTAGATCGATTTATTTTCAGTGGCAACATTGTAATTATCCATGGAGAGAGCGGCGGGGTCGACGTCGTTGGTGAGGACGAAGTCGGAGCAGCTGGCGGAGTCGGTGGCGGCGGCGCTGAGGTCGCCGGCGGTGGAGGACGGCAGAGGCGGGAACAGCCCGTCGAGGAAGTCGAGCCGCCGGATGATACCGCCGTCGCCGGGGAGGTCCGGCGGCGGCGGCGGGGCCCACATCCGGAAATCTCGGAGCGCGCAGCTGAACAAGCTGGAGCTGATGGACCACGAGGTAAGCAGCGGCGCCGCTCTGAGCCGAGCCTCCAGCGCCAGCTTGGGACTCTCCTTCTCCTTCACCGGCTTCGCCCTACCCGCCGACGACATCGCCCACTCCATCCCCTTCAGCGACGAAGACGACATACGTAAGCATTTTTATTCATCAGCTTATATATCAGTCGCAATACAAGGCCTCCGCCTATCAGCTTTAGCTTTTAGGTGGGTTGGGCTTCTGATATGGTATCAGAGCCGGCTCCCATGTGAGTTAGAGAGTCCCAGAAAGACGTAAATACATTCACTAGATTATATAACAATTTTGGCTTACACCTACCAGCTTGACTTTTTAGGTGGATTAACCTTCTGATAATTCAAAACAAATTATGTTGGACCGATAACTTACTCCGTATAGAAAATTATATAAAAAATATCAAGAATTGTAGATGAGGATTTGATTTTAGATACATACTTTGATGAATCGTCCAATTGCGATTCATATATTATTCATACAAGTTAAAATCAACGATTAATCGAAAAAAACTGAAATGGTTTATAACTGTGAAATATAAATTTAAAGCATTCGATTTCAAATGTATGTTTATAATTTATAATCTATATCCGAACATTGTATAACAACTCAAATATTTTTTATTTTACAATGTTTAATTCGTACAAATAAACATAAAATTACATTGAAGTGAATGAATTGCATAATCAATTTAAAAATGAAGTCAAAATAATTAATTGAACATATGCATAAAGTTTAAAGGTTCATCATATAAGGTTCGATATGGTTCTAACCAAAGATTGATTAATGTATCATTTATGATCGATTTTCTATTATTGTATGATTTCTCAATATTAAAAATTTATTCGGTTCAATTTTTAACCAGATTTGAATAACAGAACATAATGCTCATGCCACCCAGTGAGTGATGACAAAAAGTCTAAAATAATAGTTAGAATTTAGGTGAGGCTCATTAAATTCGAAGTTGTGCATGTGATTCTCAATCCAATCTATGTATTATGTACACACACTCTCGTTACCTTTTACCTTTTTTTTCCTGGCATTTTCTTTGAACCCAAACACCATCTGATTGATTCACACACAGTAGCTCTTACGACACGTCATATCACACAACCCATTAGTTGAGGGCATTTCACTGTTTTCGACAACTGTCAGTGTTTCTATTGGGTCCATAGATGGCTATGCTATTTTTTTGAATTTCTTTAAAAAAATAATTAATGCTGATAATAAAAAAGGGCAATAAGTTAATCATCAAATTTAACAACTATATATTTCACAGTTAAACAATAATACTATTTGAATATATTAATTATAATTGAGTAATTAATATTGCATTATTTTAACAACTCCAATTGGAGTTGCTCTAAGAAGTGAACATTGGATCTCTGGAGGTTAAGTGATTTTTATCACTAAATTAAGCTTCAGTGGAGGAGGTACATGATACTAATTTTTTAATGTAACATTTAATTTTAGCATATGAATGAATATCAATAATTACTTCAGTTGGTAAAAAAATGTTAAGTTGTTGTTCAATGAATATTAATAATTAAATTGTGATAAATATATTAGCGACTTCACTTTGAAAAACAATGAATTATACACTACAAAATCACAAGCTCAAAATAAAAAAAAAATTGTATTATTGTTTATACAAATAAGATTATTCGTTTATGATTTAAACACATGAAAATACTTTATTTTAGCTAGCTGATTAAACATTTGATATGTGTTGAAGTCGATATCTATTTGTCCCATATTTATTCTCTCATTTTCGTACTTTTATTGAGCTTTTTTCAAGGTGTGAGAGTTTGAGATACAATTCTCGGTTTGATACTGCTTTAGAAAATTTCATTTGTTTTATGAAATTGGAATGACTATTCTATTTAATCTATAATATTACGACACAATATTGACATATTGCTCTTTTCTTGGGGATTTTCGGATTATGATTTAACAAAGAACGATCCGTAAATGTTGCAGCTGAGGACATTGAAACAGGAACACAGAAACCCAAGTTCCAGGCTGAGCCCACATTGCCCATCTACCTCAAGGTGACACATCAAATTTCCCACTACTCATATATGTATCTGCATATCTGCAAAACCCAGAACAAGAAGATGAAATTGATTAAAGATTATGATACTATGGTCTATTTGGGCAGGCAAAGAAAAAATTATACCCAGGATGGTTGTGGAAGTGATGTGAAAAAGTCAACTCCCCCATAGAATTGGAACAAGGCTTGTTATCTATATTTGGGGTCTCAGGTTCAGTCTTGTACAGAATCTCATCTTACATGACCTTTATGTACAAGACAACCATAATATATACACAAAATCATCATATCAATGATAACAAATTCATTTTTGGACTCAAAATCCGAGTCTGGAGTCAAAATCAAGCATAGTTAAACATGAGTGCATTATGGTATTTTTTTTAGCTAGTGCATGCAATTTGACTAGTTTTTACTTACTATGGAAAATGCAGTTCAGGGATGTGAGTTACAAGGTGGTTCTGAAAGGAATCACGACGAGCAAGGAGAAGGATATACTGAACGGGATCACAGGTTGTGTGAACCCGGAAGAGGTTTTGGCCCTCATGGGGCCGTCGGGAAGTGGGAAGACGACGCTCCTCAACCTGCTCGGAGGCAGGCTCAATCAGTCCACCATTGGTGGAACAATTACCTACAATGACAATCCCTACAGCAAGTTCCTCAAGAGCAGGTAATAAACTTGCTCTATCTTCCAACCTTTTATCAACTAATGTACAACATTATTCAAATTTTTGCACATTTCTCTATTTTTTGAAAATGATATACTTGCCCCTGAAATTAAAACAATTACACGTGGTTCTTTAGTGAAATATAATTTTTTTATTTAAGCTAAACATGTTTTTCTGCAATTTTTATTTTGAAGGGTATTTCCGTCCTAATTTATTTTTAGCGGTGCAAAAAGACAAGTTCACGGTAAGTTTTATTTATTTATTTTGAATAAACGTAGTATACCTTGCAAAAGTGGAATAACACAACTAATGTTTACAAGTATCCCTAAGTTCAATGTGCATATGCAGTTTTCAGCTATAGTAGAAATGAACATGGTACTACTATACATATATAAGTAGCTAGTAATTTAACTAATATGCATCCAATTTACGTTGTTGCCCGCTTCGCAACTAACATGGATATGTATATAACGTGACAGGATAGGATTTGTGACTCAAGACGATGTTCTATTTCCTCACCTCACAGTGAAAGAGACATTAACATATGCAGCATTTTTACGGCTACCAAAGACACTGACAAGGCAAGAAAAGGAAAAACGAGCAATGGATGTCATCGTTGAGCTAGGTTTAGAGAGGTAATTAATGATTCAATCTTACTACATGGCCATGAAAGCAGAGAAACTAAGTAAGAGTCAGAGAAATGATACCTGTGATGTGATATGATGTTGACAGGTGCCAAGATACGATGATTGGAGGCTCCTTTGTCCGAGGAGTGTCTGGTGGAGAGAGGAAGCGAGTTTGCATAGGCAATGAGATTATTATCAATCCATCGCTTCTCTTTCTTGACGAACCCACCTCTGGACTCGATTCTACAACAGCATTGAGGACTGTACAGATGCTGCATGATATAGCAGAGGTAAGTAGTAAAAAAAGAGCCTTTCTAGATATTGCTTAGTCCAAGAACCATATCAAAATGAAAAGGATATGTGAATAAAATGTTCTCTTTTGGTTGCAGGCAGGGAAAACAGTGGTGACGACAATCCACCAGCCGTCAAGCAGACTCTTCCACAAATTCGATAAGCTGATCATTCTCGGGAAAGGAAGCTTGCTCTACTTCGGAAAAGCATCTGAAGCAATAGACTACTTCTCATCAATAGGGTGTACGCCTCTGATCGCCATGAACCCAGCAGAGTTCTTGCTAGACCTGGCAAATGGGAACATAAACGACGTCTCTGTACCCTCAGAATTACAAGACAGGGTAGGAGATCCAGAGACTCAAACCAGAAACGGGAAGCCATCCCCAGCAGTTGTGCACGAGGTAAATAGAATAAATAAACTTTAATGACACAAAATGAAAATGCCATTATCTAATTGAAGCAGTGTTTACTTCCTATAGTACCTTGTGGAGGCCTACGAGACACGGGCTGCGGATGAGGAGAAGAAGAACATCATGGCTCCTATTCCTCTTGATGAGGAAATTAAGTTAAAGATGTCTTGTCCAAAACGACAGTGGGGAGCGAGCTGGTGGGAACAGTATTGCATATTGTTCTGTAGAGGGATCAAAGAAAGGAAGCATGACTATTTCAGCTGGTTGAGGATCACTCAGGTCCTCTCAACTGCAATTATCTTGGGATTACTATGGTGGCAGTCAGATAGCCACACCCCTAAAGGCCTACAAGATCAGGTAACAATTAATTGTCTTACAAATTGCAAAACAGCGAGCCTAAGACGACTAAGACTATCATTAACTCTGTCTTTGTGAGCAGGCGGGGTTGCTTTTCTTTATTGCTGTGTTTTGGGGATTCTTTCCCGTCTTCACTGCAATCTTCACATTCCCTCAAGAAAGGGCCATGCTGAATAAAGAACGAGCAGCAGACATGTACAGACTAAGCGCATATTTTCTGGCTAGAACTACGAGCGATCTTCCACTTGACCTATTACTGCCAGTACTTTTCCTTCTTGTTGTCTACTTCATGGCAGGCTTGAGACTCAGTGCCGCTCCCTTTTTCCTAAGCATGCTCACTGTTTTCCTCTGCATTGTGGCTGCTCAGGTATTGCATCTTATCTTTACAACTATTAACAATTAACGATAAAATCCAAATTATTTAAACTTGTTATGTTACAATCACAGGGACTTGGGCTAGCAATTGGGGCGACACTGATGGACATAAAAAGGGCCACAACTCTGGCTTCAGTAACTGTGATGACCTTCATGCTAGCTGGTGGATACTTTGTAAAGGTATGCGTGCAAAACAACCCAACTGCTATCACATTAATCTCCGTCTAGTCTGAATGATTCCCAATTAGTCTGATTCATCTGATTAGTCCTAAGAGGCCCCATCCGCCCAACTAGCGCCTAGCGTTTTTTTAAAACAGTAACTATAATATATAGCTTTGCAGGAAAACTGACTAGTAACTATTCATTAAGTTTTGACAAACACAAAAATATTAAGAGGCACACAAATGAAAACTAGACTACTTGTCTAATAAATTCACAATCAAATGAACGTAAACACTTGTTTGCTATAATCTACATATCATTAAGGGAATCTAAGTCTTCAATTATAAGATTTTGTTGTTTGTAATTTTGCAGAGAGTTCCAATATTTATATCTTGGATTCGCTACATGTCTTTCAACTACCATACCTACAAGCTTCTCCTAAAGGTGCAATATGAAAACATGACACCGACTGTAAATGGGATAACGATAGATAGCGGCGTACACGAAGTTGCTGCACTGGTAGCCATGGTTTTTGGTTACCGACTCTTGGCCTACCTTTCTTTACGCAGAATGAATTTCCAATCTTGAGTTTAAATTTGAAGGAAGCAGAAATGTATGAGAGAATAGCTTTGGCTTTCCACTTGCTCAAGAGCTATTGTTTAGTTTTGACAGAGTGGAAAAGTAGACAGGATCACTTATCCATATTTTTTTGGGTGCCACTTAAGGTTAAGAGGTTGTAAATTCATTTCAAGAGCTTTAATTATCTAAGCATCAAATATATGTTGTCATAGCAACAAGGAGTTTTACAGGAAATGTTATGAACAGGTGCATTAGCTTTCGTGTAAAATCTAAAATCCTATAAACTCTAAATGTCGCAGAATACCTTAAAAATTGTTAAGCATATCTTCCAAAGTTTGAGGTGTTGAAGATCTGATTCTCCGTCATGTTAAGCAAAGGTCCTGCACCAACTAAGTAGCCATAGGAGTGCAGCATTCCAGAGGTTTCTTGATGAACTGTCCAAACAAGTAGCGACTTCAATTCCAATGGGTTTAAGGCATTGAAAATCTACGAGACATTAAAATTTCTCGATGAAAGTAAATAAATTTGAGGATCACGTCTTTTTGATGGGGAAATTTAGTGGTAAGTTGTGAGATGAATTGACTTAAATGAATCTTATTGAAGCAATGTGAACGTTCACCAAATCATTCAACATATAGTTGATGATAGTAGAAGGTTTTCTTATTCCCAACCAAAACCATACATATGATATTCTGCACTAAAATGCACAAAACCCATTTGAACAAAACATCAATATGCATATCTATATCTCCACACCCGCAGTTATTGCTGATAAGAAAAAACATGCAGAAAATAAATGTGTCACTTGTAGTTTTTGTTGCATAGTGTAGCAATGATCAAAAGATTATCCAATCCAGCAGTTGATAATATCATAAATGAAACTTGATAATCGATTCCACTCTACATTTAACCTTGACAGAGATTGTGGCATGAGATCTAGTTTTGAAAATTATTGTTCAATCCTGACCTATCAGTCACATTCACAATCATCATTTGCTCTCACAAGTCACAACTACATGTAAACAAAACTGAAACCAAAATTGACCGAAGAGCAGAGGCAACATCAAAAGCCAAATTCAGACCTTTCACCAGGAATTTCTCCGCTACATAGATTTCAGCTTCTGCCTCCGAAACGACCCAACCGACTTCTGTGGGTTTCTGGCAAGTGGATGTTGAGCCTCAACGAACCGCTTCTCTAATTATTAGAACCACATCCAGACCATTAGGGGTGGGCACGGGTTCGTAACCAGACCGAACCGGTTCTGAATTTTTTAGAACAGGGCCCGCTATTATATAATGGTGGTTTAATTTTGGACTCATTTCTCCAGTTTGGTTCCCGATTCTATCCATTAGAATCGACCACTCCTTAATTTTTGTTAATTATGCGAGTTATGCCCGAATTAGACCATTTTGATTCCAAATTTTAGACAAAATCTTGAAATTTGTAATTATTAAAAGTTCTAACAAACATTAAATTAGATTGTGGAATGTGGATTATAGAACCAATTTATGGTGTGGAATGTCGATCATTGAATCAATTCAGTTTATGGCGTGGAATGTGTCACATGGAACCGGTTCGGTTCTAGATGAGTACCCGATGGTTCCATATTTTAAGAACTGGAACCGTAACGGAATTTTACGGTTCTTTAATTTTTAGAACCAGAACCGAAAACATTACTCATGGTTACCAGTTCAGTCTCCAGTTCGTTTTCGGTTTCCGGTCTAAATTGCCCACCCCTACAGACCACTATGTGAGAAAACGGTTCGGTTCTCACTGCAGTTCTTTTGTTTCGTTTTCAGTTATACATGTTTAGAACCGGTTGGTTTTGAACTTTTAATTAAGACGGCTGAATTAGACGTATTTGAACCCAATTTATAAGAAAAAAACATTAAACTTGCAATTATAAAAAACACTTACGAAAATTGTGTTATTATTTAAATATTACAACACAATCGAAATATGAAAGTTTGCAAATAACAATAAAATATAAATAACATGTGTCGGTGGGTGGACGATAGGTGGACACATGACAATGTCCATCGGTGCAGTTCTTATCGATTAACTGACAATTCCGAATTTTGAGAATTAGAATTGAGTCGAAATTGAAAACGTTTTCTCAAATTCAAAACTAAAATCAAACCATTAATCACGGTTATGATTTTTCTATTTTGATTCCGGCTCAATTCCCTGTTTCAGTTTTAAAATGCACATCTCTGAGTTGAGCTATTGGGTAGCTCTTCGATGGGTCGGTAACTGAATTAAGAATGCAATCAGTGAACCTCAAGAAAAAAAGAGAGTGCAATTGATGTTTGCTATAGTTCGTCACTCAAATACATAATATATTATTGTTGACAAATTCAACTTTACCGATAATTCAAGAAATTTTAGATAGAGCCCTAAAAACTTGTGATGAAGACAGTGGTTTACAACACTAATTAAATGATTTGTGTTAGAGAATATATGTCGAACTATTAATTAATTAATTAATTTTTTTAATCAAAATTCAATTGTTTTTTTTCAACAAATAAACATTAGGTTTGAGTGATCTCAATAGAAACCCTATATATCTTGCGACTTTATGCATATAAAATCTCAATTTCATTAATTCAAAAAAAATAATCTCAACTTCATATCCAAAAGTTTATGAAAGCCAATCTTTTTTAGCATTCATTGTATCATAATTTTGGGGGAGGACAAAATTGAAATCCTGACTCATGCAACTAGTTTATTGCAATAATCAAAGTATATTTCTTATACAAGAGATCTAGAATAATACAATCAATATCTTATATAGGTTTTTTATATATAAACAAAGGGATGTTTTTCACTACCAATTTTGTGCTTTTTACAAACCATCCAAACCCACTCACAAGCGTTGCATTATGGATTTCTGCGCGCACGCTCTCTCAACGCGTGCCACGTGTCCAGGAAGGCTGGCCCGCAGTGACTTTCTGGATCGCAAAAGTTCTACACATGTCACCCTCGGGTGAAACTTTTGCACTGAAAGTTGAACTTTTGCGACCCCAAAAGTCACTCCAGGTCAGCTCCTGGACACGTGTCTCGCGCTGGGAGAACGTGCGCGCAGATTCCCACATCTGCCATGAGTTTGGACAGTTTGTAAATATGCTAAAGTTTGTATGTGATTTAAATCCTATAAACAAAATCTTAGAAGAACCAACCATTAATTAAGCTCACCACTTGAAACCATGATTTGTGGGTCTCGAAGAGACTGGTTTAAGCCATAAAGCGTTGTATGACAAATCTCTAACATCATCACCAAAACAATCAGGGCTTGAATAATCGTCAAGAAAGGAGAGGTATCTCTTGGCGCTCATAGAATAGAATAAAGTGGCGTCGTTACGAAGTCTTGAAAAGTAGATCTTATTTTGCATCCCTCTCAAATCAGTTGAGTCCATAAAAGAAGACTTATCGCTAAGGAAGAGCATTTTGTTTTCCAAGCCTAGGTCGAGCCTCTTAGTCTTGTTTTGAATATTGAAAGTTGAGAATTTAATCCTCTTATCTTCGCGAACCACCAAGACTCTCAATAGTTCTCCCTTGTTTGTTACAAGGAGAAAGCACTTACTAATCAAATCACGAAGCTTCGACGGGTAGCGATTTCCAAGAAAACTCCAATTAGGAGTATCGTCGCCGGGACTAAATCCTCCCACGTATCCTTCATTTTCTAAACAGTAGCAAAACCCCTTGTGAAAAAGCGGGGCAACGCCCGGGGACAACGTGAAGCTTTTGTCGAGGGAGCGCATAGTTCAACTCTCTTGGCCGCGCCTAATGATATTATAATCACCACCAGCTATGCCTATTCCTATGACACAGCAGTCTGGAGAGGTAGGAGGCGAGCTAAAACACATGGAGTCGTAACCATTCATTGTAGGGCACTTTGGAAGCTCAATCTTTTTCTTGGAGAATGGCTTGAAAAAGAAAATGTTGCCATCGCTGGTATACGTTAGCAACCACCCGTGGTTTGAGAATCGAATGCGTGCCTCCGACAGTTTTGGAACTTGTGTACAGTAAACAATAGGCACTATCGGGTGATAAAACTTTAAAACATTGTCTTCTTGTAAAGATATCAAGAATGGTAATTCAAGACGAGGCTGAGGTTGGACATTCACCATCTGGTAAGAGATCGAAAGACCACGTAGATTCGACGACTATGATTTAGAGATAAGATGACGAAACACGATGGAATCTCAGGCAAATAAGAAAAAAGAGATATGTCTTTGAAGCTCAGGTGAAAGATCACACAGAAATCTTCTCTCTTCACTCATTACTAGATTTTTTTCTCTCCTTCAATTTCAATTTCAACTTCGTCTATCTTTTTAATTGCCTCGTCCATAGCTATGATTCTGCATGCATTAAGGATAAACAGTAACAAAAGATTATTTTATTTTCATCATAACACTATCAACTTTGGTATAGAGAAACAGTAATAAAATCAAAAGTTGTATATATATAAAATCTAAAATTGTATTTGGTACGTACCTGTATAGGAGCTTTTGCTATAATATTGCGAAACTATATAAGCCAAGCTTGACTCTATTTATAGTGAGATCGGCTTCACTCATATACTTT
>JAYMTP010005147.1:0-13816 GCA_036897365.1 Geranium brycei
AGTCAATTGATTTAAGCTAAAAATGTAAAAAAGAGAAAAGAAAAATAAGTACTTGGTGAGATCGAGCGGCTGAGCAGTGAGCTAAGGAAATGAACTCAACATTTGGCTCATAAACCCAATAAAAATCAAGACAAGATCACAGTAAGAGGAATATATAGTAATATAGTATAACTGGCGCCCAAATTTCAGCATACTTGCAAGCAATTAGCACTGAGGTTAGGCCAACAAGCTGAAGGTTCTGCCTTGGAACCGCCTTCACTAAAAGATACCTATCAACTATGTTGAGGGTAAGGTAAAGGGTTTAAGGCATGAGCTCAAATTTCCCGTGGACATCAATCAACCAATCAATGAGGATCGATCTCATCTTGGAATCGATCTCGGGTTGTCAATCCATGTAGTCGTGTACTCAGCCCTCATCCTAGGAGATCAAATCAGAATCTACCATCAGAGGCGCGCTGCACGACTTAAAAACATGGGAAATCAATGGCACGGATATTTGAAATTAGTACTACCTCAGTGAGATTGTAGAACCGATAGATGTCATCAATGTACTCAACCATTGCCAGTTCATTGTCAGCGTCGACTGCATCAATGTCTTGTACCGGATCCTTCGGCTTGTTTGGGATTCCACAGGCAGCCTACATTGTGTTCAAAACCCAAAAATTAGAACACAAAAACAAGAAACCAGCTCATAATTAATTTTAAAATGTAAAAAAAACAAGAAAGCAGCACAACAACAAGATTAAGTTCAGAAGGGTAGCCCTCATTTTTGTAAGAAAAAAAAATTAAAATGCAAACACAAGAAAACAGCACGTGAACAAGATTAAATCAACAATCAAAACCCATATCCAAATCAACAAAATAGACACAAAAATGAGCACCAATTGAAGAGCCATACAAATGAGCGCCAATTGAAGAACCATACAAACCTACCCACCCAGAAGGAAATCGAAAACATTCCCCAAACCAGCTAATCCGGCCAAACCCAAAATTTTGTTCAATCCAAATCAAAATCAACGAAATAGACAGACCCACCTCCGACCTACCCCACGCACAGCCCGATGTCAATCCCGTAGAAAGACAGACGTCATCAAATTAAGTATTCCCCACCCATTCTTTTCTTCATCTTTCTCTCCTATGGTTACTGGCCCCTTAAATATTGTTGAAGAGACGACCATTCACCAAATATACAAATAACTCATCACAACTTTTCAAGAATTAAAATTAATATACATTGCATTTAACACTTTTCTGAAACATGTGACATGTTTTGAGAGGATGGCTACTCTATAAAAAAAACAACAAGAATTAATAAAAATTTAGAATGGAAGAACGGATAAGGAAAAGAAGTGCAGGGCCAAGTGTCAACCCCACAAAAACCCAACACAACCGTATCCTAAAAAATATACAAATCCCAACTACAGATGTCAAACTGCAAAAAAGTTAGATGTCACCAAAACAGGCACTCTCAACTCCTCCCTATTCCCATTATACATAAGATAGATTTATTTTTGTGGTTCACTATTATAGTTGATTGTTATATTATTAATTAAAATATTTATCATTGATTAATTAATTGTAATCATATTAAAATTTCTGTAGTTTAATAGATAAATATTTAAATAAAAAAATCACGAGATACACCCAAATTCTCGTTTCCATTTTAATATGCATCATATTGGTAGTGATCCATGTTTACACAAAGAGATTAAAGAATTTGACACTAGATTAGAAGTAGCGTCATAAAAGATATATACTTAAAAGTTCTTGTCAATAAATTAGATATTAACTTTCCAAAGAGTATATCTGGGATATCTAGTAGAAGTTTCACAAATGAATGATTCAAAATATTTAAATGATAGAACTTATCATGACGGTGTAAATTACATTCACCCCAATATTTTTTGTGACTAATCATGATGTTCACGATTTAAAATTAAATGTCACATAAATTACATAAATTACGTGCTCTAAAACTTGTCCACTTGTGACTTTTTAGTGGAGTTGTTCTGACATTAAGTTCTTGTTGTAATGGGAGTATAGGACAGCCCACCTACCATGGACGAGAAGATATTTTAATTTCACTCAAAATTTACAACATTAGAGCTATTTTGGTGTGTTCTAATCTAAATGAAGTTAGGGTCATTGTGTACGAATATCACAAAAATTCTTAGAATAGATCGGGACAATGGATTTGGTTTCCCTAAGTCATTTCACTTATTAATAGATAAATAATTTCAAGTAAATATAATTTTGAGCGTGAGAAATTTAATAGGACATGTATTTTATTAGTCTGATTGATTTTAGTGATTGTTTTTGTAGAGAAAAGCTCAATTTAATAGATATTTTTTTATTCAAAATTAGTTGTAACAACATAAATAAAATAATAATATAATTGCTAATAATCATGATAAAACAATATTTAAGGCATTTATATAACAAAATTAAAGTTAAATGTAAAGTTAATCTCAAATAGGTCCAGTTAAGTTGACATATTTTGTAGATAAGTACAATTAAGATAGAAAACTAATTTTAAGGTGAGTAAAGTTTCATTTTGTATTAAGCAAGACAACTAATTAGATTTCAGTTAATTTTTAATATAAAATGACAAAATACCCTTCCTTATCAATCAAATTTTAAAAAAGCATGTCAAAACAAAACTCAAACCCAACTGCCTCGTTTTCAAGGTCGGGGTTGCGGACCGTTCAACTCCTCCACTGTCTGTCGACCAATCTCCGGCGATTTTCTCATTTATTCCCAAATTACATCGTTTGGCGTCAACGTAGAGTCCAGACGAGGAGCAATTTTGTGGTTCATGAACCCCTGAGGAGGACGAGACGCTCACAAAGCTCGTGGACCCTGCGCTTGGCTCTGGTGATCTTCTTCGATTTCTCGTCGTGGGTGAGGTGGTCCTCGAAGGCTTGGTTGATGAGCTCGTGGTTGGGGGACGAGTCCCACCCAAAACCAGTAGGATTGGGTTTTGTTTATTTGCTTATCTATTTATCGAGGATGTGGTAAATTTTGGAGAGTGATTGTAATTTGTGAGCGTGTGGGGAGAAAAAAATGGTTAGGTGGGTGTGGGTTTACATTTTTATTTGGGAAGAAATAATATTTTGATGATTTAAGTTGATAGACTGGAAAGTATAGGGAGGAGTGTGGAGAAGTCATTGTCCCTTAATTTTCCAACTTAATAAGCCATCTTTCTACACTATACACGCTCCTTTCTTTGATCGCACCTCCCACGCCCCAATAATATGTAAGTTCTAATTTCTTGATATTCAATAGGGATGGAAAAATAATTTTCTAGGTATGTTTGTTGGTTGGCATGGATTTGGGTTTTGTTTTGGCATGTTTTTGAAAATTTGATTGATAAGTAGGGACATTTTTGTCATTTTATACTGAAATCTAACCCCGTTGTCTAACTTGATACAAAATAAAACTTATCTGAGATTAACTCTTAAATGTAATATAGTGACAATGGTATATAGATGTCTATTAGAGGTTTTATCATAAGGGTGTGTCTCGAGCCTATTATTGATATAATAATCTCAATAACTCTTAAGAATCTCAAGTTTGGTGTTGTCTTGGTTCATCATACTATAGTCGATCCCAAATATTAATAAAAATGTCCATCAGAGGTTTGTCTAGTCATAAAATCTTATTGGTTACCTACTTGAGAGCAAGTCTGGTTATTGTGTTAGAGACATAATTCATGAGGAACATTCAATGAAATGATGTACAATTAAATACATGGAAAAATGAGTTTATTATTACACGTAATTGCAATTAATTCTCACTTTACTCTCCTAACTATTTTTTTTCATTTTCTGGAACATTAATTTTTTTCTTCTCATTTCTAACACAATTGAAGTCTACTGATAAAAACATGTAAGATGATAATGATAACCTTAAACTTCTATTTACTTCATAAATTTATGTCTTTATTCTAAATAGGTTATCTCCGGTCATGCATTCTAACGATACTCTTTCTCTCTGTTAGATTATAAAACCATAATTGATCCTTCAACTATCAGCTTAACTTTTTAGTTGAGTTGGTCCTATAATATGGTATAAGAGCTTGGTTCTACCTTGCAGACACGAGTTCGAATATGAGGACGTGCAAATTATATTTCTTTCCATTCTCTCTTATTTCTTATTCTCATAAAAGCCCCAACTCTCTTCAATGGACTTCTCTCAAAAAATTTCTCTTCCAAATGCTCTCTAACTTCTAATGGGTTACTCAATCCTCTATTTTAAAAATAAAAAAAATACATGTCCAAACCTAAAAACGGCTTGTCCGTGAGGGCGCCTGTTATATTATAAAATTATAATTGGTCATTCAACTATCAGTTTTTAGTTGAGTTGATCCTTTAATACTCTCTCTTTGACAAGATTTTTGAAGATGAAGGTACCCTATTGCCCATTCTCAAATTCTATCTTCTCAAAATCATATTTTCTCTCTCTAATTTGTTCTCGGTAATAATGTGTGGTTTTTTAATTTGTTTTGTAGGCTTGTGTATCCTTACCCTTACCGGAGAGAGTGAGTCTTCTCACAGCGCATCACTGGAGATAGCTCACTTATCATAATAACATGAGTTTACAAATTAAATAAAATTTTGAGGATATAATTGTCATTTAACATGTCTTAACGGTAGATTTTAATCGTCAACATAAATGAGAAAAGAAAAGGCTAAAGTGTACATAAAATTACCACCATGAGTTGGCCCAGTGGTTAAGGGCCTTGTTAAAATTTCACTCTCTAGACTCAGGCCCAGGGTTTGTTTGTGTTTGTTTATTGTATTGTTTATTGCAGTTGGTGTTCGTCTATTGTTTATCAACGGTTGCGTTGATCGCTTTTGCTTGGTATGGATTGACTGGAGTGTTGTTCGTGTAAGCTTATTTAAGGTGTTGTGTAGTAGGATCACAGAGTTTCTCCAGCCAGTCAAAGTGGAGGTCGTGGTTGGTTTGTATCATGCTATCTTGTGTACGCTCAGTCTATGGGTGTGGGGATTGCCTCATCCAGTTTAAATGAATGAATGAAATATTTCTCTTCAAAAAAAGTATATAGAAAATTTACGTGATTAAAATAAAAATTAACTATATGTAAGTAGGGCTGTAAATGAGTCGACCTTTTAACGAACCACTCAAGCTTGGTTCGGACTCATTAAAATCGAGCTCAAGCCTAACCTTGTAAAGCGCGCGAGTAAGCTCGTTTAATATATATATATATGTATATAGTTTTAATAAATATTTATATTGGAAATAGACGAAGCGAATCAAATCGAGCCAATCTCAAGTTGGCTAATTTATTATTTATTTAAATTTTAATGAATATTTGCATTGAAATTTAAGCGAATTGAATTGAGCCGAGTTCGGCCTTGTATATTTCATTTCGAGCTGAACCCAATCTTATTTGGATAAACTCATTTGAGTAGGAGAGGAACACTTTTTTCACGGGTCATACCATGTTAAAATGAGGCTCAATGAATAGATACAACTGGTTTAGAGTGTACTAAATTGTATTTTCCCTATTTATTTAAATGATAATTCAAAAACATTCACTATTGGAATTCTCATTACTCTTAGAGGCAGAAATACAAACCCTGTTTTCCTGTGAAATTTACAAAACCCCATTTCATAAACCTTGTAGCCTCCCTTCCTCCTCCATCTCCACAATCTGATCTGAGCGTTCCGGTGATGCTCAGCACCATTTCTCTGCGGAAAGGTCTGAGCTTCAATCTCTATTCACTCCTATTCAAGCTCTCCACTCGTTCCCTAGACTGTTATTTCTCAGTAGCTCCCATGCCGTTAAACCAGAACCGCGAAATCGAAACCGAACCCGATATCGGAGACGAGTCGAAACCCCCAATATCTGAAGAAATCTTCAAGTCGACCCCCAAAATGGGTTCCTACCAGACCGGTGATTATTCTTTCTATTCGCTCATCGATAGCTTCGCTCAATCTGGAGACTTCGGGTCGGTGGAGAAGGTTTTGGATCGAATGCGGCGGGAGCACAGAGTCTTCCTCGAACACAATTTCATCGTCGTGTTCAAGGCTTATGGGAGAGCCCATTTTCCCGAGAAAGCTGTGGACTTGTTTGGCAGGATGGTGGATGAGTTTCAGTGTAAGCGAACTGTCAAGTCCTTCAATTCGGTTCTCAATGTTATCATCCAAGAGGGTCTTTACTCTCGTGCTTTGGATTTTTATTCGTCTGTTGTTGGTTCTAAGAATGTGAATATTTCGCCTAATGCGCTCACTTTCAATCTGGTCATTAAGGCAATGTGTAAGTCGGGGTGTGTCGATAAAGCAGTGGAGGTGTTCAGAGAAATGCCCCAACATGATTGTGAACCTGATGTGTACACTTACTGCACTTTGATGGACGGGTTGTGCAAGGGGGATAGGATAGACGAGGCTGTGTATTTGTTGGATGAGATGCAGATTGAGGGGTGTTTGCCTAATCCTGCAACTTTCAATGTGCTGATTAATGCGGTGTGTAAGAGGGGTGACTTGGCTCGTGCAGCTAAGCTCATGGATAATATGTTTCTTAAAGGGTGTTTTCCGAATGAAGTGACTTATAACACCCTTATCCATGGATTGTGTCTTAAGGGAAAACTGGACAAGGCAGTTGAGCTTTTGAATAGAATGGTATCAAGTAAATGTGTGCCTAATGATGTTACCTATGGAACGGTCATTGATGGGCTTGTTAAGAAAGGAAGAACTGATGATGGTATTCATATTTTAAAGGCTATGGAGGAGAGAGGGCGTTGGGCAAATGAGTACATTTATTCATCCCTTTTAAGTGGGTTGTTTAAGGAGAGAAAGTCTGAAGAAGCAATGGGGTTGTGGAAGGAGATTATACAGAAAGGACGCAACCCGAATACTGTTGAGTATAGTGCTCTTATAGATGGCCTTTGTCAGGGAGGAAAACCAGATGAAGCTGAAAAGTTTCTTTCTGAGATGATGGATAAGGGTTGCACTCCTAATGCTTTCACTTACAGCTCATTGATGAAGGGTTTCTTCAAGATGGGCAAAGCGCAGAAAGCTATTCTTGTGTGGAAAGAAATGGTGAGTAAGAAATGTACCTCTAATGTGGTTTGCTACAGTGTACTAATCGACGGCTTATGTGAGGATGGAAAGCTTCCAGAGGCTAAGATGGTATGGAAGGATATGCTGGTCAGAGGACTTAAACCAGATGTTGTGGCTTACAGTTCAATGATTCATGGTCTCTGCAATTCTGGCTTGGTAGATCAAGGTTTAAAACTTTTTAATGAGATGCTTTGTCAAGGACCTGCCTGTCAACCAGACATAATCACTTATAATATACTTTTCACTGCTTTATGTCAGCAGAGTAGCATTTCTCGTGCCATAGATCTTCTAAATAGGATGTTGGATTCGGGTTGTGATCCTGATTCTCATACGTGCAACATTTTCATGAGAATTTTGAGAGAAAAGATGAACCCTCCTCAGGATGGGAGGGAGTTTCTGGATGAACTTGTTGTCCGGCTATCCAAGCGACAACGAATATCAGGTGCTTCCAAAATTGTAGATGTGATGCTGCAATACTTTTTGCCACCAAAAGCCTCTACATGGGAAAGGGTTGTCCGAGACCTTTGTAAACCAAAGAAGATTCAGGCAACCATTGATAGATGCTGGAGAACTTGTTCTGCTGATCCTTAGGTGAGACACTGCTACACTACATTATGAGTTTAGGTGATTCTGTTGATTTTTGGTAAACCAAATTTAAAATCAAGTAATCAACTCTTTAAATTCATTCTAAAAAACGGGCATGCTATAGTTTTAAGTTAGCTGATACGGTAGATTTTATACATGTAATATTATATTTCGTTGGTATATTCATTATTCAGTGAGCACGCATAGTTCCATTTTCAATGTTGAGCCACCCTCTGTTATACAGCTACCTAGACCCTGAGATTTAATAGTTTGCAATAGCTTCAGGAAAGGAAAAACACTTCTACATGTGTTTAAATGCTTTAATGCAATTTATTATACTATAATTGTAACTGTATTATCTGTTTTTTGTTTGGAGCCTTGTGGCCCTTATCTAAGTATCAATCTGCATAGATGAATGGAATATTCGTATATGTGCCTGTACACTACAAAAATGAAAGGAAAAAGTCCTATGTTATTGAATATCCGAATAGTTATGGATAGTTAATCCAGAAGTTGCATTGCATCAAGGTCCTTAATTGCATTTGTTAAGATATGCTTTGTTCAGTAGGTTAAATATTTTTATACGCGATAAGCCTTCCAGCATTGAGGAATTGTTTGTCCTTATACAACAAAATGGATTGAACTGGTTTATTTTTTTATGGTTGAGGCGAGCTCTTAACTAGTATCAAATGTTCTTTAAATACGTGCTTTACATATAAGTGTGATAATTTCTTTGTTTACACTACTTGAGAGTTGGGAGGAGTCCCTTCCTTTCGAGAAGATTTGAAAGGATCCTCAGTAGGATAAATTAGTCAACTTTTATGCAGTAAGCTCTGTTCATTTAAACCTTAATTTCTGCAAGAAAAAAAGGAAAAATCCAAGATATTAATTGTTGATGTTTGTAATTTTTCTGGTCTGCTCAGCAACCTAATGAGGCATCTCCTCTTATCCCTCTTTTCAGGAATTACACATTTGAAGACCTAGGAAGTTTAGCGGCAGGTTACTTCATTGGAATTATTTTCAAGAAATCTTCATAAAAGTATTATGTGACACATTGTGACCTAGTTTTGATAAAGGTAATTGTTATATTTGGTGTTGGTTCTGGCGCTGGTTCTTTCTCTTGCTATCATGTTGCAAGGTGAATGATTTGTTCTAGACTTCAAGTTTCTTTATTTCAGAAGCTTGTAGGGTCTTAATCTGAAACACAAGTAGAAAACCTTTTTAACTTGAATACTGAAGAGTAAAGAAGTACAATAGTAGTAAGGCCCTTCAGGGCAAGTAAGTACAATCATGAATAACTAAGGCCCTGCTTTCCCTATTTCTTCTTCATTTTTGATGTTCAGAGATCCTGACTTGTTTTGTTGATGGGCCATATCGTAGGTTGCATGTAGTCCGAAGAAGAAATAGTAAATTAGCATTACAATAGTACAGATCCCAAATCTGATGAAAGCTTGTGAGCCTAAGGATCCCATGAGAAAGATATTGGTTGCAATGGACAAGGATGGAAGCCATGGGACAAGTGGAACCCCCCAAACCTTTGGCGTCCTCTGCTGAGGCAGAAACACTGCAATCCCCGTAGTTGCTAAGAACCAAAGCGGCACAGTTATGGCATATCCTATCCAATTGTTAGGGTTGAGCCCCCAATAAGCTGAAGTCCCCATTGAGGAAGCAATAATGATCAGCAAGAGGATTACTAGCTTCAAGAGGTCTTTTTGTGGCGTAACCTCTCTCACATAATATCTCCTTACAAGAAGTGCTACAGCCATCATCATGAAGATGAAGAGCGTACTTACTGACAACAAGCTTGCCAAGACATCCAAGCTGGAAAATAATGCAATTACAGCACTTGAAATTGTTATCAGAAGTGTGGCATTTATTGGTGTACCGGTTTTTGGGTGTACAAGAGCAAACCATGGTGGAATCATGTGGGCTCGTGCAATATGAGTGGTATACCGTGCTTGTCCAAGAGCCCCTACCAGAAGAACAGTGGTCATACCCTTGAGAGCACCAAGAGCAACCAGGTACTTTGCCCATTTCATCCCCACACTCTGAAATGCAACCGAGTAAGCTGCATTTGGGTCTATATCTGTGTATTTCTGCATCATACTCAGAGAAAGAGCCATTAAGCAATATATCACAGTTATAATAGACATTGATCCTAGCAACCCCAATGGTATATCTCTTGATGGGTTTTTTGTTTCTTCAGCCATGGTTGCAATATTGTCAAAGCCTCCATATGCAAAGTAAACAATGGCAGCTGCTTGGAAGATCCCTTTGGCCCCATGAGGCATAAAGGGAGTCAAATTGGAAGTGTTGGCATTAGCAAAGCCTGCAATTATCACAAACAATATTACTATGGTATTGATGGCAGATGCTACCCAATTGACATAAGAAGTTTTCCTCGTGCTGAGCATTGCCAATGTTGCAGCGATTGACAGAATCCCAACGGCTATTGGATCCAGGAGATTATACCCATCTCGTAGATTTGTGTGAATGCGCAAGGAGTTGGAAGGGAGGTCCAAAAGGGAGGTGAAGTAAGAAGTCCAAGATCTGGCAACTGCTGCAGTTCCTAAAATACTTTCAAGAAGTATATTTGCTGCTGTTATGAATGCTGCAAAGTCTCCCAATTCTATTCTGAGGTAAGCGAAAGACCCACCAGCAACTGGGATTTCAATTGCGAATTCTGTGTAGCAGAAGACAGAGAGCATGGCCGAAACGCCTGAAGCAACGTAGGATAGCACAATGGCTGGTCCGGCATGATCATGAGCTTCTTGGCCGGTAAGCACAAAGATGCCTGCTCCAATTACGGAGCCAAAGCCGAACCAGGTGAGATCCCACCAAGTAAGGCACCGTTTCATATCATTCTCACTTTGTTTCCGGAGCTCACCAATCTCAGTCTCATCGTTGGATCGGCTCACCAGGCGATCCTTGAAGCGGGAATAAGTGTGTGACAGTGCAGATTGGTAAGCACCCCAGTTCTTGAATGATTCTTCTGGAAAGAAGTCTTGTTTACTCCATCTCCAATAGCCTCTCTGTGGATGAACATGAACCTCATTGATGGACTCTCCCATGGAGCTATGATGATGGTGCAATAATTGATGAAGTGATAGACGTTTGCGGGATGTAATATAAGCAAGAGTGTGCCCGGCAGTGAATAGAGCAGCTGTCCATCAATTGTCAATAGCTTGAGCTGAAGACTTGGAGGTCATTGTACTGTAGCACTTGGAGATAGAGACAAAGTAAGAGCTTTGTGTTAAGCGAGGCAACAAACAAACGGCTTTAAGACGCCAGCTACAAGGATTTGACAAGGGAAAGCAACTGCTGTCCTTATTTGTCAACATTTTGTTTTTCATGGCCTTATTTCTCAAGATTTTGTTTTTCAAAACCCTTGGAAATTCATGGTGCAACTTATCATGCTTGCAGCTTCTTGTAGTTGTTATGGCTTTGGTCAAAACCTAATTGTATAAAGGAAATGGCAAAAATGTCACTTGTATTTTAATGACAAAAAAGTATTGTAAACTCTGTTGTTTTGCTCAAAATGTATGTACTTGTAAAATAAAATTTACGAAATTGCTGATGAAATTCAGGGTTGTAGATGGTGGTGCCGAAAACCACACCGGCACAATGAATATTCGCACCTCAACATTTGGTCTGGTTTTGGACTGATTTGGGCTGATTTTGAACTGATTTAGGCCGGTTCTGTCTAGTTCGAATAAACTAATTAAACTTAAAAAAAACTAAAGATCTAATAACTTGTTAAGTATATAAACATTCTTATGAAACTTATGGATATAAACATGAATAATACATTATTACAAAATCATTTTAATATCATGTTCATGACTTGTTAATTCAATCTATCAATCATGACTTGTTAATTGATTATGAGTTTTGGGAATCATAATATGATTTTTGTTACGTTTGTAAGGATATTGAAATAAGACTTTAAAGAAATATTAAATATCTTAAATATTATTTATCTTTTTATCTAGCATAATATATATTTTATTAAATAAGTATTAATTTGTATTAAAAATAAAAAATGGAAATTTGCTATGGCCCTGAAAGCCTATGTCCGACATAATAGCGTTGAGCGATATTTACAACACTAATGAAATTAAAAAAACACTTTTTATAAAATATTTTAAAATAATAGTTAAGATAATATAAAAAAAGTATTTTAAAATAAAATAATAACTTTTATGGAAATGATTTCTAATATCTATGAGCATTTTTATCTTTTTATATATATAAAAAATACATATATTTTACACAAAAAAATAAAATTCACAACAATTTTGCTATTAATGAAGTAATATAACACTCTCTTACAAAATTAATCTAGTATGAACATTTTTTTTTGGGTAATCCAAGATAGATACACCTAAAATAATGCAATTTTCATATAGATTACCTAATATTTTCTATGTAGCATTATTTTAAAAATCAATAAGGTCTAACCGGAGTGAATCCTGGTCTACAACAGACTATTTCAATTCTGGTTTGAGGAGTTCATCGTCTTCCACGAACATTTGCAGAGGGACGAACAAGCTCTGGCGAGCTTCCCTCGCCGTCCCCAACGTCTAGATATGCTCTTTTCCGGCGAACATAAGTGAGCCTCCTTCCTGAAACTCTCTTCTCAGCCTATTCCGGCCACTGAAACGTCCTCACCCCACCCCTCGTAGCCCTGTTGTCTTAGCCTGCTCTGGCAAGTCCCCTCCTGACCATTCACCCACCATCGCGTCGACGAGCCTAGATTTGGGTTTTCTGTAACCCAGATTTCGGAGCGTCGTCTACTATCCACCACAGAGTTCTCTCTCCGCAAGCAATTCATTATTTAACACCATAGGGAGAGATCAGAGTCGGTGCAAATTTAACCATTTTATTATGAAACTCTATTAGAGTAGCTATGCACTCTCCAAAGTCTTCATTTTCTCCAATTCATAATTTACCATCCTTGCAAAGGAATACAGGTCCGTCGCAGGGAGAAACCGGATGGCACAACCTCAAATTCCCCTCCGAATCGAACTTGAACTCATCTCCACCCAACAAAGGACATGGTTGAATCTGGTCGGATGTCAACATGCAGACAGAGGAAGATGGTGACCTAGAACCGAACCAGATCTGAACCGAGAAGAAGTGAGAACTAGACCAGTTTTGTCTCGTCCAAACTGGCTTAGGCTAATCGGTTGAATGAAATCATTTGTAAAATTTGAAAATAAATGGAGGGAAATATAGTTTTTTTAGAAGAAAATTAAAGAAGTTAATACCAGAGAAAAATAAATTTAGGCGATCTCTCAAATTTTTTTAAAAATGATTAAGTGACTTATATGAAAAACACGTTCTTTTAAGTGTACCTATATGAATCACCCATTTTTTTTATTCATGTGATCCATTTCCTCTTGTATTGAAATTAGGGATAATTCCAGATGGTTATACCTAGATATTGCTGTTTTTCAGGTAGCACCCCTAGAATTTTTTTTCCAGAAGGCTACGCCTAAAATGTGCGAAATTTTCACTTTGCACTTTCTGTCCAATTCTGTTAGTTTTTAACATTTTTTTACATGTGAAATGACTCAAATGCCCTTAACTATTCATTTAATTCTCAAACATATGCCCTCTTCACACACTCTCTCTTCTTCTCTCTCCACCTCCTCTTCGCGCCCCCTCCTCCCTCCGTTCCGCCGCCATGCCCAAGACCACCATCGCCTCCGCCCCCACCAATCCGCCGGAGCCTCCTTCTCCGACACCGTATCCGGCGCCGTTCTCGTCGTCCGCCGCCAAACCATTATATACAAACCATTTTAATATATATCGAATAAAAAATCACAGTGACTCGCGAGTCTATTGAATCTTGATGGTTTGAACTTGATCGAGCGTATAAACATGTCATCATGCTAATTAAACATAATTCAACATGCTAATTAAAGATTAGTAAATATAATTCAACATGCTAATATTAAAGACTGAATCCACATTCTTTTGTATAAAGAATCCATTAATCCATCACAAAATTGGTACATAAGAAGGAAGTTCCTAAGCAGCACAGTAGCCTAATCAACTCAAAGTAAACCATATTAGAGACAATTATCAATCAATCTTGTTGGTTGTTGGCTCGTTCGCATTCATCGATCCATTCACTATA
>JAYMTP010005148.1:0-13814 GCA_036897365.1 Geranium brycei
CGTGCTGGTATAAATTTCACCAGATAAATAGCTCCCATGCAGTTTGGACGGTTTGTATTTATACCTAGTTCGCACTGAAATACATCCCTATGATTACTTTTCGATTAATTTTCGGAAGTCGTATCTAAGTTTGTTCTCGGTTCAGTTATAAGAAAATAAGAATTGAAATTGAACCGTTAAAATTTAGTTTGGTTAGATTTTGAACTGGTTGTTTTTCTATGGATCGAATCATGAAACTTTCACGTTTGGGTTGGGTCGACTTTGACTTATTATTCAACTTTTCCGTTTTGTTTTGATTTTCTGTAAACTGAATTTCACGAAATTCTTACATTTGAGTCGATTTCAATTTATTATTTTGCCTTTTTAAATATTGGTTTGGTTTTCTTATAGCCAAATTTCATGAAATTCTCACACTTGCACCCATTTTTACTTACGATTTTTTAGGCCCAACTAATAAATATCAATGACTTAAAATAAGTCATGTTTTCAAACCGAGCGATTTTCAATTCAGTTTCGGTTTTGTTCAGAACCGAACCAAACCGAACCGGTGAACGCTCTCCACTCCCATTCCCGCGTCCGCGCGCTGTGACCAAAACCGTTTTATTCAGTTCTTCGTCAGAAACGAAACAAAACATAAAACTTTTTTTCCAAAATCGATGCGCATTTTTGATGTTGATCGGTCTGCGATTTAGGGTTCATCGATGTGGACGCCGGATCAGAGGTACGCAGCGGCTGCTCTGTTCACTCTCGCTCTCCAACAGTCTCAGATCCGCCGCACCGTCGAAGAAGAGCCAGAGCCGATCAGCCGAGGCCGTAGCGATCATGTTTCCGACGAGCTCAGGCTCTGGGTCCGTCAAAACTCTGGTGTCCTCTCGCACGTTTTCAGGTATTCTGATTTGTTCGTGCTTTGATTTGGAGTATCTGTTTGGATGGTTGATTTGTGGAAATGGGTGTGGTTCGTGGGTTTGATCCGATTTGCTAGACTAGATTCTGGGTTTGTTGATTTGTAACATCTTTTTGGTTTTGGGTGCTGGAAAAAAGTGAAATTGATTTGCTGATTTGTTATATGGGTCATTAGGGCTGTTTTGTGCAATTCGTGACATGATGTTAGGTTTGTGAACTTGGACGAGCAAGTCGCGGAAGGGTTGAAGGAAACTGCTGGTTCTTGTTTACACTTTCAGGATCATGTTGGAACAGTAAGTTTTTTTTCTTCTTGTGGTCATTCTTGTTAGTAATATAAAATGTTGTAAAAAAATGCTAGTCAGAGAGGTCTTTCTGAGGACTAATCGAGGATTAGTAGGGATTAATCGGACAAGTCGGGGATTTTTACAACAGTGGTAATGTACATTTGAGTCTGAGTTTCGTATTGGTAAATATACATAAACATGTATATTATGAGTTTCGTCTGTCACTCTCCTTGTGGGAAGGCCCGGTTCTCTACAAAAGTTGTATATGCATTTGGACTTGTAGGACATAGTAAAGTGGATTTTTTGCGATGAGTTCTCAATTGTTTGAATGGATTGTTTCCTTTTTGTTTACTAGTTTAGCATGGTATTCATTATATTACAGTTCTTGGAAGTACTCTCAGAGGAAGTTACTTTGAAAAAAGATGGTGATGCTAGTGGGAGTCACAAACATGCTACTAAATGTGATGAAAAAAGTTCCAAAGATGAGGTGATGGCACTACTCTCGGATGTGGCCGTTGAGCCTTGTGAAGGCACACATGCAACAGGGCATGAAAAGAGTATCAATAACGAGGCAGTTCACTCTCCACTGTGGCTGTGGAGCTGTCGAAAAGTTCCGCAGTGACCACAGAAGAAACTACCCACCCTGAATCTGAGATGCCCATGAAAGACGAATCACTTTATGGTTACCAGAGGAAAGTGGTAGTTCTCTATCAACTCCTTGTTGCTTGTTTATCATACAATGCTGACGGCGACTATAAAAGTTCTCACTTAGTAAAGGGCTATGATGCTCGGCATCGTGTTGCTTTAAGGTTGTTGGCAACATGGTTTCGTATCGATTCGAGTAAAGTGGTGGGTCAACTTAAGCTGTATCTTCATTTGTGGCTGTTTAGTTCTTAAGTTTATACCTTCGTGTCATTTGTGGGAAACTTCTGTTTTGTAGGAAGCCATGGAGATGATTGCTGCTAGCTCTCTGATGGATTCGGGTGAAAAGGAAGAAGGGACGGAAGTTTCAGAGGAACACTGGAGTAACTGGAAACGCGGGGGTATCATTGGCGCAGCTGCTTTGACTGGAGGGACCTTGATGGCCATCACTGGTGGTATAACCTGTTAATTTTGACACTAACATTACAAATTAATATTTCTTCTTTGGTAGCTTGTTGATTGTATCATTAGTCTTAAAGATCGTCATTTTTACTGGTTTTCTGATAGGTATGGTTGCCCCTGGAATTGCTCAGGGTATAAGTGCTCTAGCTCCTACAATGGGAACTCTAGTCCCGGCTGTTGGAGCAAGTGGATTCACTGCCGCAGCAAGTGCCACTGGATCTGTTGCTGGTTCTTTTGCTGTGGCTGTTTTGTTTGGAGGTATGATCTCTTTGACATTTCCAAAATCATTCTGTACCTTGAACAGTTACACCCAAACCATGGTTGTTTTCTCTTATATAAACATAGATAGAGAGGTCTAAAAACCTGTTACGCATTCCGTGCATCGCAGCTGCTGGAGCTGGCCTTACAGGATATAAAATGGCCAAAAGGGTTGGAGATATTAATGAATTTGAGTTCAAAGAAATTGAAGAAACTGAAAACCAAGGCGTGAGTTCTATACTAGGTTTTTTTTGAATAAAGTTCTATCTTTCTTGTAATTTCCTTTTGCCCTTTTATTTTTCTCTGTGGAAGCCTGTAGGTGTAGGTGTTAGGTTTTCAGAAACTAAAGGTATTCATAAAATATCCTTTTTATACTGAGAGGATATGAATTTGAGTTCAAAGAAATTGAAGAAACTGAAAATCAAGGCATCAGTTCTATACTTCTTGTAATTTCCTTTTGCCCTTTTATTTTCCTTTGTGGAAGCCTGTAGGTGTAGGTGTTTGGTTTTCAGAAACTAATCAAATATCATTTTCATACTGAGGATATGAATTTGAGTTCAAAGAAATTGAAAACCAAGGTGTGAGCTCTATACTTGTTATTTCCTTTTGCATTTTTATTTTTCTCTGTGGAAGCCTGTAGGTGTTAGGTTTTCAGAAAATATTGGTATTGATCAAATATCATTTTTATACTGTGAGGATAGTTTTTTTTTCTTTTCCATTCCCTATAGTTCCAGGACCTGTTATGCATGATTGGTCACTTACTGAGTTATTGTATTTTATTTTTTCATTTTCTTTGCTGAATAGTTATTGCAATAATGGATTAACTGATTGTAAGAAGCCTCAATTTCAGTGGCTAGCAGTTGGAATATTCATCTCCGGGGTTGTTTTCAAGGATGTGGATTTTGTAATTCCTTGGGAAGGTCAGAACAATAATTTGGAAAGGTGTGAAACACAAATGAACTGTTAATTATATATATTTGTAATTAGCGCATGCATTTGTGATGTAATCAGTTGATGGTTTATCTTGCTGTCATTCTAAAATTCAACTTTCTGCTGATTTGGGTTTCATCAACTGGATTAATCATTTATCTTGTATTTTTGTTTCCGATGACTCGAAAGGCACACCTACTAACTAGAGTGAAACTTTCTGGTTGCAAATTAAGAAATGAAATGGGATAATATGCTTTGTATGACTGCTTTATGCTTGCTTTGTTTATTCTTTTGTTCCGTCACGATTGATATAGGTATGCGCTGCGCTGGGAGTCGAAAGATTTGATCACACTAAGCACTGCAGTGCAGGACTGGCTTACTTCAAGTAAATTTATTGAAGACCTAACTATCACTATCTTATCAACAATTATTTTACTCGTATTCATAACGTTGCTGCCTGTTTCAGAACTTGCAATGGAGTTGATGAAAGATGGTGCCATGATGACTGTATTAAGCACACTCTTATCTGCACTGGCTATGCCGGCGATGTTGATCTCGGCAATTAGTCTTATTGATAGCAAGTGGGCTATTGCAGTAGACAGGTTATACTTGATGGAAGGGACAACTCCGTTTGCTTGTTGAGATCATGAAAGATGGTTAGGATTGGTCGTACAGTTGCATTATTAACACATACATGCATGCAAAGTGTTTTAAAACTCGCTGAAAGTGCCCAACGGATTTTATTTGTGCAATGCATGTGTATGCAGTAAACTATCATGCATAGCGTCGTTTTGGCAGTCGTTTCCTAATCTTCAATATTGTTTTTTCTCAGTGCTTTAAAAAATGCGAGGCACTAGTCGGGAGGATATGGCCTTATGGGGATTAAACAGGGGGTTAATCGGAATATAAATTGGATTGAAGGATTAATCGAAAATTATAGTGGATTAATCGGGGACTAATCAAGGATTAATTGGACAAGACAGGGATTTTTAGAACACTGGTTTTTCTTGGCGGTTCATTACACGCCAGACTGTTCTATACATCAATATCTCTGAAGTTTTTATGCTGCTGCAAGTGTTGTTACCTTGTTACCTTCTATAAATGTTCAAATTGTTTATTATGAGTCTTGTAGTCCATTCTAAACTAAACTTCTTAATGTAATCATTAAAAGACTTCTAATTTGTTTCAGATCTGATAAAGCAGGAAAGCTGCTAGCTGACATTCTGTTGCAGAAACTGCACGGGAACAGGTACTAGAACGAACAAACACGTGTATATGTATAGCCTCATAACATCCGGATGATTTTCTTACGTTCTCTATCGTGTTCCAGGCCTGTGACGCTCATAGGATTCTCTTTGGGCGCCGGATAATATTCAAATGTCTCTGGTTTTTGTCTCAAACAGAAGGAGACAATGGTAACAACAACAGCTACTCAACTATTCATTCTTGACGAGGTTGCATTTATTTTTGGAATCAATGTTACTGTGTGCCTATACTTTTGCAGCTGGAATTGTAGAAAGGGTTGTTCTTCTTGGAGCACCAGTTTCACTGAAGGATGAGAATTGGGAGACCGGAAGAAAGGTAGACGGATCACTCTATTGTTTTCTTAACGAGACCTTGTTTCGATAACTTGACTCCTTGAGAGAAATCATTAAGGTTTGTTCCTGGCATGCAGATGGTGGCTGGAAGATTCGTCAATGCCTATTCCACAAATGACTGGACTCTTGGAGTCATTTTCCGGGCAAGGTATGCGTTTCTGCATTGTAGAAGATTTTCTAGGACAGAGTTGGAACATAAACAAATTTCTACCTATTCATATTGCACACTAAAAAATTGCACACGGCTAGATATCTATGATTTGGCCGGACCCTCTTGTTAGATAGAAAATAGGGAAAATGGCAAAAATGTGTTATATACTATCACACTTTTGTAAGAGGGTGTTTATTTTGTTAATGACAAAAATATGTTATGAACTTTAAATTTTGTGCAAAATGTATGTTTATACAAAAACGACGAAGTTGCCCTTAAAATTAACAATTATTATTTTTAAGATATAAAAATAATTATTTTTAAAAGTTTTTTCTGAAAATATCATTTAACTAAAATTTGTATAATCAAATTTTGTAATTTTATTTTTAGTTAAATTATTTTTAAGTTAAAAATTAATTTATAATAATTGTGATTCTTAATTTCAGGGACAATTTCATCATTTTTGTACAAATATACACATTTTGCACAAAAATCAAAGTTCACGACATTTTTTTGTTATTAACAAAGTACACAACCCCCTCTTGCAAAAGTTTGCAAAAGTGTGATAACAACATCCTTTTGCCATTTTCCCTAAAAAAATAAAAGGGATTATTGCAAAAATTGATAGTGTAGTATAAAGTGTTCGTGTAATACGTTTATTAAACTTACACGAACCTTTTGCAATTATCCCAAAATAATATTTACCACTTCATGACATGAGAACTACAATTGATGTTATGATAAATGTGATTGTTATGCTGGAACTTAAACAATTTATGTTTACAGTTTACTTTCTGAAGGATTAGCTGGGATTCAACCTGTAGACGTTCCTGTTGTTCAAAATGTAAGTCCAAAGATCAATTCAATTTCCTTCTGTGATTTAGTAGGTTACATTGCAAAAACCAACTCGAGTCTTCACTGTCGTTGCAGATAGATGTGACTGAACTTATTGAAGGACACTCTTCGTATCTTCAGAAGACGAGAGAAATACTGGAACAACTCGATTTGGAGAGTTATCATCCCGTTTACACAACCACGACGACGACTCCAAGGTACCAAATTTATGAATTCCTATATTGAAGATCTTCACCTGTTTTTGGCTGCCATAACTATTGCGCCTAAAAACTCAAACTGATAGGATTCAGCTTTATGCGATATGAGATTCTGTAAGGATTTTCTTTTTTCGAATTCAAGTTGATAGGATTCAGCTCCTCTTGACGTGAGATTCAAAAGGCTTTTTAAATTTATTTCCAGTTATGGAATTTGCACTTGGACCCGAAATAGATGACATAGAGTGGTGTCGCAGAGTCAAAGCAAGCTCTGATATCATGTTAGAAACACAACCCATCTAAAAGGTTAAGCTGATAAGTAGAGACCCTAGACTTGTTATTTAACATGGGTCTTATTCAAATCGGTGTTCTAAAAGTCGCTAGGTACTAGTTGGGTGGAGATGACCTTGTAGGGACTAATCATGGATTAATCTGAAAATATATTGGATTGAAGGATTAATAAAAATAATTGATTGGGGACTAGTCAGAGATTTTTAGAACACTGATTTAAGCTGGTCTTATGATTCACATATTTTCGATATTAGTCTCTAACACCTCTTCTCACGCGTAAGAAATTTTGAATTATGAGAGTTACGTAGATCATTCGAGTGAGTGATGGCTGAGGGTTTTCTACTCCAACCCAAGGGAAGAAGGAAATGGATGCCAACACTTTCTTCATCTACACGCAACAGTGGCGCCTTTCGAGCTTTGAACTCGTGTCCTCAAGCAAGAGACACGTTCATCACATTCTTTCTAAGGTTAAATTTTACATCATCGTCGTGACTAAAATGACCGCGACTCTGTTGCTCATATTCTTGGAGTGAAAAAGCACACAAACAAGTGTTTTTCTCTATTTCCAATAACAGTTAAACACCGGTGTTGAGATTTGGGATCGGAATCAGCGACCTCATGCTTAGTAGTGTTAAATAACGGGGGACGTGTTCTAGGTTAAGGTTCAATATATTGGCATAAATGTGTAGTACAATTGGGTGGTCCAGTTATTGGTATTAAGCCTACTTGTGTGTCACTTTAATGTCACAGCTCCTCTTCACGTCCTACCAAAAACCATGTCTCTATCATTTCATTCATTTGCTAAGCCGCAGGTTCTTTACCATTCTCGTATAGCTTGTAATGATATCATGTTAATGTTAGGGATGGTAATGGGGTGGGTTTTGTGTTCTCGTTCCCCAAAATTAAGATCTTCCCGACTATTAAATATAGAAAATTTCGGGTTTTTGTGACTCCGAAAACATTTTAATTAAATATCATTAGGAACGGGACATGTATTGATGCTCTCCAATCAGAGATCTTAGGTCAGAGATAATAATATTAGAATAACAAAACACTTTGAATTTGACAGAAACTCGCTAAATCTAACCCAATCAAATGAGAAAGGGATATGAAAATCTCGTTTGCGGTCAGGTCGGGACAACATGTCTTGAGCATTATGAGCCGAAGATATAAAACGAGTATTCTCTTTATTTGATCAGAGTCTGAATGATTTCGTAAAGAAATATAGAAATTTGAGCTTGAGGATCAAGTCGAAAAAATCCCGTGTTTAAGAAACACTAGGTGTTAGTGGGCGGGGAGGACATTTTGGGGACTAATAGGAGAATAATCTGAAAATAAACCAGATCGAATGATTAATCGAGAATTATATAGGATTCATCAGAAACTAATTATAAATTATTCGGAGATTAATTAAAGATTGTTCGAGAATTAATCAAACAAGTCAAAAAATTTTAGAACGCCGAAAGAACCCACATGTAGATTACTATTTTTCCATCTTTGGATCAAATTAACCATAATCTATGCTTATAATCATTCCAAGTCCCCAAAAACTTGGAAACCAGACACTAATAGAGTCTTTGAGCAATAAGGTTGTAGCTTCATGTCAAGTAAAAGCCGCATTATGAGCAGAAGCAACAACTTGGGAGAAACAAACAAGACTTCCATTTTCAGACAATCAATGCCCATCACTTTCATACCCTTTTTTCTCCCTCTCTCTCTTCCTCACCCATACCCATCTCCGTATCACATGAACCCACATGATTGCCATAACCCTCTTCTTCCCCAACTTTCCTTGAAGCCTCTCTTTTCAATCTCCACAACTATACAAAACATCACCATGACCCTTTCTTCAAGAGCACAAACTCTTTCTCTCCTCTCACAGTCACTTCAACCATTGCCCATTAGCAATATTTAACCATTTTTGTATTTTTTCACATTCATTTTATCAGCATTAGATATGATTTGGATCGAATTAGGATTCATTGAAACTAGGGTTGTTCACAGTTTGGTTTTAAAAAAATAAAAATCGAAACCAAACTGATAGAGTTTGGGTTGGTTTGATTTTGAACATGTCAATTTTTTATTTGGTTCGATTTTATAAATCGAATTTCATGAAATTCTCACATTTTAAACTGTATTAACTTATTATTTGATTAACAGGTTTTTGGTTGGATTATTTTTGAACCAATTTATATGAAATTCTCCGATTTTAGGTCGGTTTTGACTTATTATTTACTTATTTTTGTTGGCTTGATATTTTTAACTCCAACTAATAAAAATTAATGACTTTACAAAATGAGCCACGTGTCCAAATTAATCATTTTCGATTTGGTTTTTTATCGGTTCTCATTTTACATACTGAAATCAAGCCGATGGAATTTCGGTTTTGAACCAAATCAATTTGATTCTTTTCAGTTCGATTATTTTTAGGCAGCCCTACTAAGATTAGTCAATAATGTTCAAGGGCAAAATGCTCGATCTGGGGGCGCACGATATATTCGTCAAATGACTCCTCACAAAAAAACAAAGTTAGATCTTACGATAGCAACTTTAATTTGTCTAGGAATTTATCACTAAAAAACTGATTGACAAAGTTAGAGGTTACAATTTGGGCGAGAACCTGAGTTCTTTAATAGCTAGATTCAGACAACATTCTTCATGGACCTCCAACATTTCTTGATATGCATGTAATGTCTCTATCCACAACCCCATGATTGATCCAACAAAGAGACCACACTTGAAGTTACTACTTCTTGATACATATATTTACAAACCATCTCTACAGCTTTGTCAAAGTACAACCCAAAAACAAGAAAGACCCAAATTGAAACACTGCAGATATGAAAGAACAACACCAAAACCTAACCAAGATCAGACCAAGAACACATCACTGAAATAAAATAAATAAAAACCCATGTCAAAAAAAGGACCTACTTTTATTATTTCCCATGAAAATGTTACCAGAGGGCTCTGGGTCTCTTGTTGGAGCCATTGGACTGAGGGCTGATCTGTGGGACTGTGAACAGATCATCACTCCACCTTCTGTTTGTGCCTCTCATGGCTGCTATGGTCTCCTTCTCCTTTGGTGCCTCCTTGAACTCATAGCCATGGTGGTGCAGTGGAGCTGGTGCTTGTGGGACCCACACCCCAGATCTCTCTGATGGGAATGAGCCCAGAGAGTTGTGGTCAAAATCAGAGTCCATGAATGGTAGCATCCCATCATCAAGGGCAGCCTGCAGGTTGAAAACCAAATATGACTTTTCAGCTCGAGTTCTCAGGGGAATTAGATTTTAACATGATTTAAGAATTCTGTAATGAATCTGGACCAAACTCCTTGAGGGTATGGTAATTCGGGTCCAAGCCCTGAAGTCTATATACGAGTATCGACTTCGACTACCCAAAACTTTGAGTTTTGTAACAGGTGTATACACAAAAAACGCTAGCACTAATCGGGTTGGGAGGGCCTTTTAAGGGCTAATCGAGGACTAGTCCTTAGAAGTAGATTAAAATCAAGGATTAATCAGAAATTAAAAAAAGATTAATCGAGAGATAGTCTAGGATTAATCAGAGACTAATCGAACAAGTCGGGAATTTTTAGAAGACTGGCCGTGTGTATTGATATTCAGGTCAAAGACTCACAGTATGCGTAAACGAGTCTTGACCTCGGCTTGAGTCTATCAGCGTGAGCTATTAGGGAGGTCGTGGTCGGTCGAGATATCAAAAATCCCCGATCCCGACAATGCCAGAATGAGAATCACAAAACCCACCCGCAATCCCAATCAAGCGAGACAGGGATCAGAAAACCCAGGAAAGCAACGCACACAAGATGTGGGACGAAATGGCAATTACCTTGGGGAACGAGGAGGGGTCCAGGAACTCGTCTACGCGCCACCCCGGGAGGGTCTCGATCAGGTACTCCGACAGGCTGCTCGTCTCCGGAACCGCAGGGGAAACAGGTTTGGGCAGCGCGGAACCGGAGTAGGCGGCGGCGGCGGCGGAGAGCTTGACGCCGGCGAGCAGGAAGCGATCGTGCCTCCCGGTGTGCTCGTTGACGGCGTGTATCGAGCCGTCGCACTCCCTGCACAGGATCGCCCTGTCCTGCCGACAGAACAGAAACGCCCTCCTCTCCTGCAAGAAATCAAGAAACCGATCCAAACACCATCAAGAAGAATCGGAAATCGAAACTTGACGACGACCCATGATTCTTGAAGCCATGATCGAGTTTTTCTGTACCTGGCAGATGTCGCAGAGAGGGGGGCTGTGGGGGAGGTGGAGGGAGAAGCGGTGGTGCTTGGAGGCGAGCTTGTTGGCGTGGTGGACGCGGTGGTCGCACCCGTCGCAGAGGGCGGCCTCGTCGGCGGTGCAGAACACGGACGCCTCGCCGGAGTTGCAGACGTCGCACTGGATCTTCATCTTCTTCTTCTCTGGTCTCTGGTTGCTGCTCCAGAGTGATGAGAGAGAGAGAGAGAGAGAGAGAGTTTGGAACTTGGAGGAGAAGAAAAAGATCTGGGAGATGGGAGAGAGTTGGATATTTATTAGCAGCAGATACACACACACATAACTATTAACTACCACTGCTGCAAGTTACGGATGGTTACAAAAAAGTTACATGATGAATAGATACGTTGGGAATAATAAGCGAGGTCTATTCGGTGAAAAGCGCTTACGGAAAACTGCAGGGAGAGGGAAAAGGTCTGGAGACCGGAATATCGTACTATGCTTTGGGGGTCTATTTGGAAGTCGAGGGTTCAATCAAAACTTTGGGGTTACTTTTATGTGGCAGGTCGCCTCGAGGGGTTTTCCAACTAGGGATACCCTTGCTTCCTGGGCTCCTGTGGATTGTGTTTGTCCTATTTGCTACATGGCTCGAGAAACAACTTTCTATGTTTTGTTCGGGTGCCCACTTTTCAGGTGTGTTTGGGTCATAGCGGGTTTGATTGGGATGTTAGGGACCGATGTTTGTGTAACTACCCGACCGAACAATATTCTTAATACGAGAGGGTCAGGAGTTCTAGCGGAGGTGTCAATGAAGTTGAATGTAGACAGCGCGGTCGATGTTCAAGGTCGGAATTTCAGGCTAGGTTTGGTGACTAGAGATCATCGAGGCAGGGTTTTGGGTGGAAAAAGCCTTGTAGGGGGGGGGGGGGTTCGGGTTACGTCGACCACTCTATGGTGGAAGCTCTTGCCATCTGGTCAGCTTTGATCTGGGTTATTGAAAGCCATTGGACCTGTGTACATGTGGATTCAGATTGCCAAGGAGAGATTCAGAAGGTCCGGGCCTTACCATGTAGCACTCATGAGGAAGCCCATGTACACATTAGAACTCACTTTTGACCCAAAAGACTAGTCTATCAGGTCTATGATCTAATGTGTTTATAAACATTCTTATGCCCCGCACTTTTTTAGTGTGAGACTTTGAACTCAATCGTAGACCTAACTATATCCCCTCCACATTAAGTCTCATCACTTACGATGACTCCCTCTAAACCCAAACTTTTTACCTTAGTATACTCAATCCCATAAGAGCCCTTTTCATCCTTTATTTGGGCCTCACCATGAGAGAAGGCAGTTCTGGTCTTACCCGACCTATGAATGTCCGACCCACTTTACCAGGAGAGTTTAACAAACTATGCTCTGATACCATTACTGGGGAGATCTAGGCTTTACATAGAAAGAGCACTTACAAAGAAACTCATGTACACATTAGAGCCCATTTTTGACCCAAAAGACTAGACTATCAGATCTAGGTCTAATGTGTATATAAACTCTTCTTACACCACGTAATCTTCTGTGGGACTTTACACTCACATGTGCACCTAACACACGTGACATGGACCAACCCAAGAGAGATAGTCTCTGCCACGACCTAAGTTTCACGGTCGTGACACCTAACTTGTCGATGACGTGACAAGTCGCGACAAGGCAGATTACAATACTGTATTATAGCCTATTTCAGGGCATCCGTTGCATTCCAAAGCAAGAAATGGAGCAACGACCAGAGACTCCTAAGGCGATTTTCAAGACTTCGAGAGAGGATTAAAGGTAGATGAAAGTGATCCGGTTACGAGGATTAAGAGATTATCAAGTAGACGCAAGATTTGAAGGGAACCGACTTAGTTCACAATCTTCAATCCCTAGAGGTTTGGGGTTTCATTTTATTAAGTACTCCATATTAACAAGTTATATTTTGCATGATTTTCTTATCTTTTTAATAAAATTGCAATCACTTATAATTAAGAAATATAGTAAATCAGTGTTTAGATCTTCCTCTCATAGGAGGTGGTGCCAACCAAACCAAAGCATTATTAATTTACATTATTGATTAGGGAATCAAATCTTCATAATTAAATATAGGTAGATTTCAATAGACTTCTTTCCCTACTATTGCACATATTAAATAATCGAGCCACAAATATTTAAATTCCATGCTTTATTTAGAATATCATCCTATGTATGGATAATCCAAATGCCCATTTGCACATGTTCCTCTAAATTTAATTTGGTACTTGATTGGATGTGAGTTTGAGGTTTTTGTCTGTGTTCTTTAAGGTCGAGAATAAATATACGATTAGCTTTTATAAATTAAACTATGTCACATCATGTTATAGTGAATATATGCTCATAAGGATAGATTTTATCTTTCAGATTTCAATGGAAGTAAGAGTGGTTTGTGCATTCAATAAAGTGAATCAATTATTCTTTGCCCACTTAAAAAATAAGATAATTAGATAATATAAATATTTTATACCCAATTTAAAAAATAATGCCCAAATATATTCTATCAATTACTTTTACTTTAGTGTCGAAGAATTATTGAACAAACCCTAAATAAAACACATATTTAACTTCTTTAACTATATATTAAATTAGACATGTCCCCGCGAATCATAGTGAACAAGTATGATACTTATAACAATATTATTTGACAAAGGACTTTCTTACTCTATCAAAACTATCTTGTTCAGTACACATTCATTTTTAAGTGAAATTTTAATATCATTATTGTGACAAACTATATATATTAAAATAAAGAAACAAACCTTTAAGTATTTAATTCAAATTTCTTTAAAAAAATCAAGGATTTAAAAATTTCTGACTTGTTTGATTAATTCTCGATTAATCCTTTATGATTTTTAATTAATTCTTCAATTTGATTTATATTTCGATTAATCTCCGACTAACTATCGATTAGTCTCGAAAAGGACCTCTCCGTCCGACTAGCACCTAACGTTTTTTACAACATTAA
>JAYMTP010005149.1:0-13810 GCA_036897365.1 Geranium brycei
TTGTGATCATCTCCGAGTGCACCGTCTATCCTGACCAGAAATCCACCATTGGAGACCTGAAGTTGTCCGTCTCCGACCTCCCCATGCTCTCCTGCCACTACATCCAGAAGGGTTGTCTCTTCCCCAGCCCCAATTTCTCAGACTTTCTGGTCTCACCTCTCAAGCGCGCCCACTCACGCGCCCTCTACCACTTCCCTCCCCTCGCCGGTCGCCTCCGTACAGACGTCGCCGGAGCTCGGTGCTGATCTCGCCGGCGGTCCCAAGGTCACTTTCGATGACGCCGAGCCGATTTCGGAGCGAATCTTCAGTTTCAGCAGGGAACATGTCCTGAAGCTTAAATCCAAAACCAACGATAATTATGGAGAAATTGAAATCGACGCCGTCGAGCTTCGGGGATGGGTGGTGTTGAATCGTTGAAGCACGAGATCTGGTCGCAGAGCACGACGTCGGCGTCAGAGATGTGTCCAGATCGATTCAGATCTGTGAAATTGAAGACAACTGCTCCTTCGTGACGCTCCGGCGACGGCCCAGTAGATCTCCGACCGTCCCCCCTTGGTCGAGCAACAAAGACTGCAATAAAGAGTCTGGCCGGGAACGCTGCTTCAACCATCTTCTCCGGGCGCTCGTAAGGTGGAGATGGGGAGCTCTCTGCTTCAATAAGTGGTGGTGAGGTTGGTCTCAAGAACAAAGAACGAGAGTGAGAAACAGAGGTGTTCACATTTATACGGGGGTAATTTTGTCTTTTTCAAAAAATTTAACAGTCAATGAAGTCAAAACAGACGAAATCGTTAATTTTGTAAAAAAACGCAATTAGCGTATTTTATTTTAAACTTTTTATCATAACTAGCATAAAATGTAAAACGCGCCAATATAATATAGGCAAAAAACAATTACAGCATGTAGTTTAGGCCAACGAAGGAGGCCCAACACAGCCCATTTCATTTTACTTGGTCTCTTGAAGAAGAGCTAGGTCTCGAGACCGACACTTAGTTCGCCGACGACTCGAGTCGGTCGTCTTATTTCCGTTGAAGGAAGCGAGAGAGAGAGAGTGAAGATGGGAGTGTTGAAGAAGGCGGTGAAGAAGGGATTGGGATTGGGATTGGGAGATATGGCTTTCGCCAGAGGCGGCGGGATCGTCAATTGGTACCCAGGCCACATGGCCGCCGCCACTCGGGCCATCCGCGACCGCCTCAAGCTCGCCGACCTCGTCGTCGAAGTCCGAGACTCTCGTGTCCGTACCCACCTCAATTCCTCTTTTCTTCTCTGCATCTGTTTATTGCTAGCTCTCTGATTTCAATTGCTCTGTGTATTGCAACAGATTCCCTTGTCCTCTGCGAATCAGGACCTTCAACCCCACCTTTCGCAGAAGAGGCGCGTCATTGCTCTCAACAAGAAGGACCTCGCAAACCCCAATATTATGCATGTAATTAATTTCCTTTTTTCATTATAACCCATTAACCCAAATTAGTTGGTTTGAAGATGATGCTATGCCATGCCATTTCCCACATCAATGTTGGTTTTTCATGTGTTTCATATTCGAATTGATGTTACCAAGTAATTATAGAAGTTGGTTTGAGTAAGTGAATTATGCATGAATGTATTAGCAAGTAGGAGGGGAAGTGGAACACTACATTAACACTTAATCCTGAATTGAGGACATTTATTTTTGCAATGGAGGGAGTGCAGCTCAATGATGCTGTTTATTGTTATTCTTTCTTTTTGGTGGGTATGATGTTTACTAGGTTCGTTTGATTTTCCTAGAAATGGGTTCATCATTTCAATTCCTCCAAACAAGATTGCCTTGCGATGAATGCACATAGCAACTGTTTCATATTCAAATTGATGTTACAAAGTAATTATAGAAGCTGCTTTGGGTAAGTGAGTTATACATTAATGTATTAGCAAGTAGGAGGAGAAGTGGAGTACTACATTAATCCTTAATTCTGGAATTTTTTGTTTGTTTGTAAAAGGACACTTATTTTGAAATGGAGGGAGTGTATCTGAACCGCGTTGTTTGTTGTTATTGTTTTTTCTCTGGTGGGTATGGTGCTTACTGGGTTCATTTGATTTTCTTAGAAATGGGTTCATCATTTCAATTCCTCCAAGCAAGATTGCCTTGCGATGAATGCACATAGCAAGACTTCTGTTTCTAAGGTTAGTTGGTATGTTCAAATTATTGCTCTTTGCAGATTTTACCAACTTTTTCCGGGTGGCTATTTGTTTGGTTAGAATCTGCAGAAAGTTAATTCTGAAATACGAAATGAAAAGAACTGTAAGCTTAAAAGGCGGTGAAGATATTTGTCACGAACAATTTACTACATCGATAGGTGGTTTAGCAGGCCTTTATCTTACCTATACGAGGTTTAATGAGTTGAGGTTTGGGAATATAATTATGGGAATGCTTCGAATAAAAGAGCCGGTTTTGGTATTTTTCATGAACCGTTAGTGAAACCTATAGGTCAATGTTTCAATTAAATAGTTTATATTCTAAAAACTATCAGATATAATTTATCTAGCAGAGTACTTCTTTTGTATTTTTTTTTTGGGTCAACCGGTTATAGGAAATCCTTCCATAGTGAAAAGGCTAGATTGTTGGTTGTGGATAGAAGACATATAATAGTTACATAAAAATTTAAATTGCTCTGTAATTTTTAGTAGAAATGTGGGGTCGTCATTCAGAGATACTTATAATGTAGGTGGGTATCTAGGCCCTGAGAGTGTCAGTTTATTATTTACAAACACGATCTTTACAGAAGCTTTAAACACTAGTTATGAAGAGTTAATTATTTTTTTGTCAGATGCTATATTCATTTCATCTCTAAGATGGTGTGATGATAAGCTGAAACAAAGTTTAATATTTAGTTTGACCATGTGCTGCTGTTAAATGTCTACTACAGTGGAAACATTAAAATCTTCATACTTTTTTATTACTGCACATGCATTTGCTTCTCCATGACATTTGGACTTAACACATACATATGTATTCGTTCTTTGGTGCTTGTCATAACATCTTTTCATGGTTTTGTGTACCAAAGCTTCTTGAACTAGTTGAATTGAAGCTGAAGGAAGTAATTTCAAGGGAACCTACCCTCTTGGTTATGGTGGTTGGAGTTCCCAATGTTGGGAAGTCAGCTTTAATTAATTCAATTCATCGAATTGCATCTTCCCGCTTTCCTGGTGAGGTTTTATCTATGTTATGTTAAGCTATGTTACGTACTTATGTTGACATGATAGAATATATCTTACAGTCATAATCATCTGGAACCAGGGAAGTTTAATCAAGTTATATGTGTATATTTTTTGTGAGGTAAAGGAGCTTAGCAATGATTTTTCTGGGGTTTCATAGTGCAGGATAAATGGAAGCGAGCTAGAGTGGGTCCATTGCCCGGCGTCACTCAAGATATTGCAGGGTTCAAGGTATTATCTCATCCTTCATTTCCAGTCTGCCTAAAGAGACTATTAGATTAGTATTGCTGTTCTGAAATAGACTTCTAGTACATCTTTTCATTTTGTGTTTCTTTCTTTTTATTTTGCTGATCTCTCCGGTCTTTGCCTTTCCCATAACGAATTCCTTTTCACTTTTTTTTGCTAAATGCTCATCAAGTTCTTAATTTTTATTAATCTCCATGTTATGTTTGTCTGCTAGCCAGATGGTTTTAGTTCAACGCCTTTTTCCAGTGTTTCCATATTTATCATTTTTACTAACCTAAGAGGATTCCTCCCTGCTCTATTCTATCAGACAATTTGTTGAACAATGTTAATTAGTTTGTTCAGAAGCGTTTATGCTGAATTTGCACAATAAACGTACAGATTGCTCATCAGCCTAGCATATATGTTCTGGACACACCAGGAGTGTTGGTTCCAAGCATTCCAGACATAGAGACGGGACTAAAGCTAGCCCTAACAGGTGAAGCTCTCTTCAGACCTTATTTTGAATGGGCTCAGAATATTTTGTGCTCCATTTCTCTTACCATAAGGTTATTTTCAGTGTTCTGAAACTCCCGAGTTCTCAGCAAAATTGAGTTGGCCGAGTTTTGGACCAAGTTTTAGAATTCGATCTCTGAGGTTTAGTTTTATCAAGTTCTCTCAGTCAAACCTGCTCAAAAAATTTTATTTGCTTACATATGCTTTGAAACTGTTCTATAATTTGTGCTTTTGTTTTAACTTATTAGGCTTAAAAGAATCTTATTTTACTAAAATATAGTTATTGTCTTTCATGTGAATAAAATATGATTATGTAATATTTATATGATGTATCATGAGTTTTGTTGATTTTTCCCCGAGCTCTTAGGACTCTTTTTTTTTGCCTCGCTGAGTTCTCCCCAATCCCAAGTTTTAGAACCTTGGTTGCTTTTGTTAGCAATTTACTTTGCAAGCACCCTAGGTATGGGAGGACAGTCTTATGCTATTTGTTATTTTTTAGCTACACTCGTCCTGGCATCTAAGTATTTTTATTTGATATATGTTTTCTTTTGAAAGTTGTCATAACAAAATTTTCACATGCAGGGTCTGTGAAAGACTCAGTGGTAGGTGAGGAGCGCATTGCCCAATACTTACTGGCAGTGCTGAACACGAGAAAAACACCTCTTCACTGGAAGCACTTGAGTGAAAGAACCGAAGGGGTTGAATCCAACTCGCAGGATCACTCCTCGGACGCCCAACTAGCGCTATACTCGACTCTCTCAGAATTCGATGGCGATATGGAAGATGAGAATGACTTGGAGGGCCTTATAGAAGAGCAGTTTGAGGCACTGCAGAAGGCTCTCAAGATCCCACAAAAGGCATCCGAAGCCCGCTTGATGGTATCAAAGAAGTTCCTCACTTTGTTTCGGACGGGGAAACTCGGCCCTTTCATCCTCGATGATGTCCCTGATGCAAACTCTGCATCATGAAACCATTTTTGAGAAACTGTTATCTTTTTTTTCTTGATTCACATGTGTAAATGTCTCCTTTTCCTTCTATAGTTTCAGGATGGTATGGTACTGTGTACGTTCGCACTGTGCACTCTTGTCGGGTTATTTGTGTATGTGCAATTCTTCTCATTTCCTGTAATTTATAGGAGAAGCTTTCAGAAATCAATGGATTTCTGGAAATGGTGTTGTAAGATCGATTGAGCGAACGTGACAGACATGAGTTTTAATTTGATTTGCCAGTTGATGCGCTTTTCGTTTACTATATTTACATATTTTCCAGAAAAACTCTCTACTTGTTGCCCTAGAGACTAGAAGTCAAACAGTGCTTGTAGGGCTGTCCGTGGTTGGTTAACCGAACCAAATAGCTTATTTTTAAACTAAATCAAAAATTTTGGTTTTATAATTTTTAAAATCATAACCAAAACTAGGTGTAATTGAATGATCGGTTTTAAACCGAGTAAAAAGTGGTTCGATTTTTGGTTTAAACCGAACCAATCGATATTTATAAATTAAATATTTGGGCATGTAATTTGAGCCCAATCTGTCATTCTATCTTGATTTTAGTTTTAAATATTTTATTTAAACTCAATTTTTTTATCCATTTAACTACTTGTAATTTTTTTCTAATCTTATTTAACTACTTGTAATTAAGAATATGCATAGACATTAATTTTAAATGGCCAAAAAATCATTAAGAATCAATCGAAGAGGGCTTCAAGAGCCCTCATCCGGTCACTTTCTAATGATAAAAAATGTTCTGCCTATCTTTCATGTAATATAATTTCAAATCTAACACTACAATCCTCAAAAATTAAAATTCAACAAAATAATATTAAACTAAAATTTTAAAACTATATTCGGTTTTCATAATTTTTTTTGGCAGCAAGTTGTCTTCGTGGTAAAAAAAATTCAAAACCTATAAACAACATATTATTAAGATATGCACAAGTTATAAAATATTTTTAGGTAGAAAAAACACATACTCCAATTTTGCTAAAGGAAGAAGACGTGGGTAGACGTGGACGTTTACGGGATTGACACTTGTACAACCAATTATGGTTCGGTTTTTATGGTTAACCGCTGGTTATAAAATATGTAAACCAAAACCAAACTAAAATTAAATGGTTTATTAAAATATTGAACCGCAACCAAACTATTATCCATAATTTTTGGTTTTTTGTGGTTTGGTTCGGTTTGGTTCACGGTTCAATTATGATTTTTTAGTTAAAATGGACAGTCCTACTATTAATGTGGGTATTAAATCTGAATTTAAAATAATTTGATCTCATTTTCTCTCCCAAATTTGGAATATTTGTCTCTTCAACGTCTAAACCACTGATTTGATTTTGATGAGCTTCTAATTTTCGGTTGAAGGCTGAGCCAAACATATAAGAGACAATGTTGCTCAGGCTGGATCAAACTTATCACAGCTTTTTTATTGTCCTGAGACCAAAATTTTGAATATGTACCTCATTAGAATCTCATATAGCTTATTTTATTTAGATTATTTGCAAAAATTTGCAGAAATGCCATCAAAACTGAAATTAAGACAAGTGTATAGAACATTAAATGGTAATCTGCTGGTAGCACATAAATATATAGAACTTGATGCAAATATAGTAATTTTTTATATCATTTTAACACAACATAAGCTTGAACAATGAACATGAGTTCCAAGCCTATTGAAATGGCACCGATACAACCACCTCAAATTTAGAACACGACACAAGTTCCTCTCTGACTCAATTGACAAAATTCAATTTCAACAATGCCGTACACAAATGTTTTATACTAATTAATGTACATCATACCACCTAAACGAGGAAGCAAATTGTCTCGATAGAAAAATTGCAGAGCAACCGGAGATATCACAAACTCGAGCAAACTCAAATTGCCACAAAACGAGGTAAGAGAATTAAACAGATGACTGTATTTACCATAAAGCTAATACACGACGATCCTGAACTTTATATAGGCCGTTTCTTATAAACCACGGGGGAAATTGTTGATTTGCCCTTCTTCCAAGACATCCTTATTGTTCACCTTGTACGATATCCTTATGCGCATGACAAGTGCTTTCTGAGAAATAACATGAAATTTGTAACCATCTAGGGTCTAGAAGAATGTAAGAATCAAGCACAAATCAGTTGCAAGAATCATTCAGACATATGGGGGCGACAAACGAGTTTGACAGATCAATATTCCAACCTCGAGCTACTTCATCAGAATCATAATCATTTTTTAGTCTATTGGCAGTTGAATAAATGTGTTCTTGCATTAATTATTTCAATAGAGGAAGCAACTACAGATGAGAATTAAGACATAACACAACTAGCTTTAATACAGATTTTGCTTTACCAGAAAGATATATACTAGGAAATAGCATGGCAACCACAACCAGGAATGTGAATATCTTATCTCTGAAGTGATGTAAGAACAGAAGAATACTTGGTCCGGCTTAGCCAGCGCTGAGGGATATAACAAGAGCATAAAAGCCCTCAACTCAAAACATATATCTAAATATTAAATAGTAGAGCCATGACTTTTCTTGAAAATATAACATGCAGAGAAAATTGAAGTTCATGTACCTTTCCATGCTGACTGTTAGTAACTCTTAAAGTTTGTGATACAGATCCATTATCACTTGCAGATAGAGTGTTGCCGCTAGCTGGATCCAAGTGCAGTTGGAGAAACTACATGTGGAGAAAACAATTTTTAGTTCAAAATTGAATACAGTAAAGGAAGGAAAAAGAACACAAGTTTTCAACAGTAAATAGAGAAATATCTACAGGTTATTTTCTCCATTACAGTGGAACATGAAGTTTGTAGGTTAGAAAAAAGGGTCTAGTTTGGCGAGATCAATCTTCCATACAGAACTAATAAATGAAATAGTTTCTTCACATCCTATTGTTAAATATAAATGACTAGGGGGAAACTAAAAAACAATTTGGGAAAAGGAAAATATACACGGTGAACTAAGTGCAAACGAAACCATAAAGCACAACTTAATATTTTGCCGTCTAAAAGGAGGAGAAAGATAAAAAGAAATGTATCAAAGACACCAACTTGGGAAGAACAAAACAGAAATAGGTTACCTTAGGGACTGCTGCCTGGAAAATAAAATCTGTATAGACATTGGGTGACGAATTTGTAAATGTAGCCTGGATTACTGTTGTTTGTGGGATTCCAGGTAGCTTTGAGAAGTTGAACATCATCCTCAGCGAGCTGCTTTCATATGCAACTACAGATGGATATACGGGACCATTGTCTTCTGTGATAGAAATGGAAGGTGGTCACTACTTTGAAAACCACCATACTGCAAATAAAATCTTAAATGTTGAAAACTTTACCATTTGTTGGTGGACTGACGCCAAAACCTTCCAATAAATCCATCATAGGAGCTGCTGCTGCAGGAGAATTGGCTTGTATAGCAAGAGGAGAAGGTGATGACAGCCCTTCTAACAAGGAAACTGGTGATTTGTTACCTTGATTGGAGGACAATATGTCAGGTGTAGACGAGGCATTTTGGACAGGAAGAGGTGTTCCAATAGACAAAAGATCCATTAGAACATCTGTTGTTTTTGGAGCCTGATTAGTACCTATATAAAAATACAAGCAAAACAATTACAACACAGTGGTTGAGAACATAGTGATTCAAAATGCAGTCGTCATTTTATAAGGCATTGGCAAACACTCAGGGTAACTAATTGTCCCATTAAGGCGTGAGAATTTCATGGTAAGCTCCACCAAGCACCCAACTCAATACACATATTCTGAATATTCATGTCATTTACTGAAATATACTATCAATATGCCTATGCTAGTTTATAAAGTATTTTAAATATGTAGTAGATGAGCCATGTTGGTTGAGCAGACAATTGCAGTTCATGGTTTCACAACATTAGTATGCTTTAATGAATCACAAAACTAACCGGGTTGTGTGGATGCCGTTGACAAATCAACACCAAGAAGATCGTGGAGAAAATCACCACCAGAAGAGCTAGGTGCAGGGGCATCATCTGAACTAAGATCAAGTAAATCAACAAGAGGAGCTGCAGGAGGTTTGGCAACTCCATTTGGAATCTTAAGTGAAGCTGCACTCAGGTTTGAACCAGTTGCTGGTACAGAATTAGCCTTCCTTCCGCTGAAAGTTGCTTCATCCAGAACTGGCATTCTTTCCACCAGTGCAGACCTGTACTAGCTCATCCATCAGTATTAATTTGAAAAAAACCTTTGATATCTTCAATGAAATAAAACTATTAACTTCAATTTTGTACCTGATATTCTGATGCTTCTGAATAACAGAATTGAATTCGATAGATCTCTGCTGCAACTCAAGAACAAGGCTTCCTTTATGTTGAATGAGTATGTCCTTAATCCTCCTATAGATATGACAGGAAACAGCAATAGCATTTTCATGTTATATGAATTCATAGTAAGGAACCCTTTCAGATTTATAGAATATTAGAAATACAACATTGTCATTGCCTGCCAAATTTCTGTAGAATGCCATAGCAAATGGAATTAATGAAACTGTCAAGGAATACTCCTAAAGAATTACCCTAAGAACTTTAGGCTGCTTGCAAGTTTGATGACAATGCAGTATATTCTCATAAATAGCTCACAGATGCAACACATCGGGTGCCCATATTCCAAATAAATATGCTAAATGTTGAAGCAATATAAGAATAGTATGACAACAAAAAATGGCAATATGTGATAACAAGTAATACATAAGAACCATTGACATACTCCGAAGATGATGGAAACCGGGAAGACAGTTTTAACAGAGCAACCAAAGCCATAGCCTTAGTTGTGAGATCTGAAGTATGGCGCCTAATAGCAGCCTCTACGATATCCACAGCATCAGACTCTGTAACCTGGATAGAGAAACTTGTGGATTAGCATTTTAGAAAAAACCAAGTTTCCACAGATCTTAAAACCATTGGGTTCGTGTTACAAATAGGTGTTACAATTTTAGAATGCTGAATGGCAAATAGGTGCACTCACAGTTAGCGGATCCTCTACATCAAGCATTCCAACATTATTTACTAACAGATCACCATACTCTCCAATGCACCAAACTGCAACTCGAACAAGGGTTTCCTAATAAAAATTAACATAAAATGATAAGTGAAAGCAATAACATTGTAACTGCACACTAGCCACAGTATATGTTCTTATGGAACACTTATAGAGAAAATATCACATACCTGTTCAGCCGATGTATGAAATGCTTTGTATAGTGCCCTTACTGTATATCCGTGGAGATTGGAAGCATTGCTTATCACAACAATAAGGGAATGCCAAACATCATCTTTTACAAAATTTCCAGCCTAGTAAGTAAGCATACATAATGATCAGTTCTTGCTTGTAACAAATCATGTAAATGATTACTTCAATGAAAGATCCACAGATGTCATATATAGCTAAGAACTTGGACAATTAATTTATTTGTGGGATAATTTTATCACAAAAATTAATCTGTTAAGTAGAAACAGTGTCTAGTTAGAAGGACAACAATCATAATTGGTGAGAAGATAAAAAGAAACTCAGAAGACCAAAAAGATCTACACCATGTGTCCTGACACTTGACTTAGGAGGTAATACAAAAAATAGAATAACGACTGCAAAAGCCCCTATATAAGGATTGCTTCACTTCTGTGTGCATAGACATCTTTTGTTGCAAGGAAGTGAATTCAGACTGTCACATCTTCACATAAACAAGGTTTCAATTGGCATTGCCCTAATTGTTCGCATCCATTATTATTTATGAATTAAATTTAGGATCGTGCTTTCAATATTTCTAAATGTTCCAGACCATTTCCCAAAACACTAAAGCTGAATTGTTAAAATGCAAACATTTCAACTTTTCCTCCTCCAAATTTCTCTAGATTTGTTGGAAACCTGACATAAGAAAACTATAAGCTGATGTAGGTTCAATATTGGACTCAGACTAGTGAATAAAGCAATGGATCTACTTTTCATGTGGTCATAAAATGATGACGACTCCAATATAAAATCAAGGGAAAATTATTGTCTTCTCTAAAGCTCTGGAAGCATGAGCATGGCTTATCTTTCTGTGACAAATGTTGTGTATTACAAGCTAAGAGTAAGGGCTGACAGAGGACACGACAAACAAAAGAATATTTCATGCTAGAAAGTGGTAAAGTGAAGAACTATATAGAAGATAGTTGTTACGGTCCCGAACTAGGATTGAGTTATGTGTATCGGACGTAAATAGTTTGAGAGTTCGATTAACGAGAGAACTCCCTAATCTCGATGTTGGAGCTTGATTAAAGAGAGAACTCCGGATCTCTTGATACCTTTTGGATATCTACTACACTAGTTCACTAATTAATTTACTTCTTCATTGATGTCCATTCAATAGCTCAAGGAGCCTAGTTACTACTAGGAATAGGATGAAAGTGGGTATACAACCCCTATAAACATGGAATGTGGGAAATGCACTTACTAACAGATAACTAACTAATTATTAATTAAAATAACTAAATAGTTAATAATATTAATATGACTCCATAACTTTGTTGTTGACCCGGGACTATAACAATAGTCCAAAAGCTTCACAACCATATGGAAAAGGAAAAGAAAAAAAAAGTTGAAACTTCATGCCAATTATAGTATATGGAAAACATAGCCAGCTATAACTACCACCAAACCAAATGCTTTTGCTGGTAATAATGACAAAATCATTAGAGCTGTATATGAGAAAGGGTGACTGGAGTTGGATCCATTAAAGAGAACAAAACTCCAGCACCACAAATAAAAGGAAATCAGTGCTGCAGAGAATATGGACAGTCACTTAAGATGATGTTGGCTGTAAGCCCACTTTCGTGCAATCAAATGGACCCTATGTCTCAATAAAGTCAAGTCAACACATAAAAAGACTGAGATAGAGAGACGAGCACAGAGAATGCAAACTGGTCAAAGATGACTTCAGAACATAATAAGCATCTTGATAGAGAACACAATCCCACAACAACATTCGTATCTCCAACCAATATTAAGTAATTTAAAAGCACTGCAGAATTTTAGTACAGAATAAAAATGATCTGATAATAAGATGTCCCAATCACACTTTAAATAAGTAATAAAAAAGTAATTAAGTTGATAATTTGTTCTTTGATTTGTACCTCAGAGAGAACCTTGAGCATTTGATCAATGTACCAAATTTTCTCCTGAGAAAACCTTCAGCACCAGAGAGTAATTGTTAGACGACTGAAGACTGCTAAAATTCAAAATAAACTCCTATGACTAACCATTCTCAACTAATTTGATTGTAGTGAACAAGTGTGGTATATGTGCAAGTGTGCACATTAGATGGACTTAAAGCTGGAATTCAACATATACAGAGAAACAAGACCGAAACAAAGAAGGATCATCTGAGAAAAAAGACTTGGATTAAAGGAAACATAAACATATGTCTGTATAGTTTAATTTAGACCAATAAAACTAGTCACACACTAATGGATGCCGTCTAAAACTACTTACGTTGCCTCTTCAGTAAAATACGAGGAACTATCTTGGTTACAGCTACATTAGTACTTGTCAGAATGTAAGACAGCATTAAACTGCAATAGCTAAAAGTGCATGTGCTAGACAGTTCCTCAGCTTGTTTTGTTATTCTTTCAGAACGGAAGTGATATGATGATGCTCTACAAATTCATGAATTGCGTAACTTACTTTTCAACAATGGAGCATATTTTAGCAGTAAGATCTCCCTTAAATTCGTCATCGCTTACTTCAAGATAGTCAATCAGCTCTTTTATTAAAGGCTTCACATTGGTCTCGTTGACAAGAAGATAAAGAAGATCAAGGGCCCTTTTCCGAATCGAAGCATCTGAATCCTGCAAAGAAACAGAGTCGGGTTGTACAATAAAGGATACAGTTCTCACCAGTAACAGTAGAGTATAGCCAAACAAGACAGGTAAGCGATTTTTTTTCTGTATTATCAAGGAAAGAAATAATGCATACACAATACCTTCACGCACTCCAAAATTGTTGCTCGATGCCTCTGCACTGCTTGAGCATCTACCGAAATAGCCCTCATTAGCATGTTTAATGCAACGTATCTGTAAAACACATGAAGTTTGTGTTTGTTCATAATATAGTATAACACTTGGCGAACAAAGAGATGACAAGTATACAGAAAAGCACATCCAAACACCAACACAGTAAAATGATTTACTACAAGTGGAAAGTCGTAAAAAGTCAGCTAAAAGATAATGAGCTATTCTCGATTCTACAATAACAGGCATAGCAGACTATGACACATATTTGGTTCCGAACAAGAAACTGAGCTGCTGTGAATTCATAGTAAGGTTGAGATAATGTAAACAAACCTGATATTGTTGTCACGGTTTGACAAGAATCTTCCCAGTATATTGATAGCGAGCACACGTAACCCGCCGTTATCCTCGATGCTCATAATAGTTTCAACACATTCATAAAGAATGGCGTTCCCGGCATTTTTGTTTGATTCAGTTTTGGTTGCCACCTATGCCGGCATTTCAACAAAGGAAATGGAATAAATTGTGTGAAAGAATGAAGCAAATGACCTAAATAAAACTGTGTCAAAAATAATGAATTACAGGTGTTGCAATCGCCACACTTAAATACAGTACAAGAAAGTTCTATGATTAACAATTTTGAATCAAGAAAACAAAGGAACAGTCAGACTTTTAACCAAAGACATGAAACCATGGTGGGGAGACCAAATATGAAATAAATTTCAAATAGACGTTTTGGTTTGGTGACCGAAAAAGCACAAAAGCATCAATGATCCCATCATCCTGATATGTACTTCAACCATTAGCTCTGGTGGCAGAGATAGAACAACCTTGTTGCCGACCCTGGCCAGGAAGGCCTTCAATAGG